>OZ010794.1:187898236-188137079 GCA_963932465.1 Maratus speciosus
AGCGCCACCTATTGGGCGATTTGCACCAAAACATAAATAGCACTAATTCATATCAATGTATACCTGAATCTGAAGTTTGATGAAAGTACGTGCATTAGTTCTGGATTTTGAGCTATTGCGGAAATCGCGAAAAATGCTGTATAGCAGCGCCACCTGTTGAGCAATTTACACCCAAATGTATGAAACGTCAATTCATGTCAAGGACTAACTGAATCTGAAGTTTGATGAAAATCCGTGCTTTAGGTCGAGAGATTGAGCTATTGCGGAAATCTCGCGACAAAGAGAATGGCTTTCAAACACTGTTAATAGCCATGGACATCAAGGAGGCCTTCGATAACATCCGCTGGCCACAATTAATTGAAAACCTGCGGAACTCTCCCTGCCCAGGGTACCTAGTAAACTGGGTGGTGAGCTTCCTTCAAAACAGATATGTCACACTAGAAGAAATCGGGATTAAAGTGACAAAGCAAACATTCGGTGGCTGTCCGCAAGGAAGTTGCCTGGGGCCACTTCTCTGGCTTATAATAGCAGAAACAGCTCTTAAAAAATACTGGGGTAGACATGTGAGGATCCAGGCATTTGCAGATGACTTTATAATAATACTCAGGGGAAAATCAAAAGATACATTAAGGAGGTTAGCAAACAGAATACTAAAAGAGTTCAATGCATGGATAGAAGCAAACAGTCTAACACTCAATAAAGAAAAAACAGAGCTACTATACCTAAACAGAGGTGACACAAGAAACCTTCCAACGCAGAACTCATACAAAATAGAAGGGATAACCCTCAATGACCAGCCACTAGAGGCGAAAGAACAAATAAAATACCTTGGGGTAATGTTACACAAAAACTTAAACTGGACACCACACTGCACAATGCAAACAAATAAGGTGAGAGAGAACTTTAAAAATCTAGCATACATGACAGCCAAGGGTTGGGGAATTAATGCAAATATTCTCAAAATATGGTACACAACAGTAGTGGAGAAAACACTATCTTATGCAGCCCCAATCTGGGGACACAACCTCAATAAAAGAAGTAGGGAAATTTTATCCAGCTATCAGAAGCATTTTGCACTGGCCATAGTCAGGGCCTATAGAACAGCCCCCACCTTGGCACTTCTGGTACTCTCAGGCCTGATTCCAATTCATCTAAAGGTAAAATATGAGGCAGCATATGGAACAGTCTCAAGACTAAGGAAAAACACGACAATTCATAATACAACTCTACACCACTTAGACTACGACAAAAAAATAAACACGTGGGAAAATCACCCGGCAGACACCATAGAACCAAGAATTGGATACAACAGAAACGACACAATCATATACACAGATGGATCAAAATTGGAATCAGGAGCTACAGGTTCGGCCTTTGTAGCATACAAAAATAAGGAAAAAATAACGACATGGTCAGTGCCCCTTAGGAAAGATAATAGTGTTTTCCAGGCCGAACTACTCCTCTGGTGCACCTAAGATTCAGAAATTTAAATTTTAAATAACTAATTGACAGATTAATTTAAAACCACCAATTAAAAGAATGGAAAGTATTCATAATTCAACTAAAACATAGATTTTTATCAGACTGCAAACAATTTCTCCGAACAACTGGAAGAAAGAGCGAGGTGTGTTAGAATGAAGGGATTACTAAGGGAGATAACTGTACTGGTCCTTTTTAAAGAGGGTAGAATTTTAAAATATATTGGCCTAAAAACTCGAAAATTGGACAGCCAGGTGAAAAAAAAAATCCACTTTCAGAAATTAGAAAAAAATATTCCGGTATTGTTACAGAAGGTAAAAAAATCCACGAAAAATCAGTTTATAAAAACTCCTTTTTTTCCTTCCAAAGAAATGCAGATTTTGGAGAAATATTTCACAGACAGAGCAGGCGTTTGTAACACGTGATGCCCAATAAAAAAAAACGGATAATTTTAATACAGTAGAGCGCTGATTATCCGAACAATTGACCGACCCCTGTTCGGATAAGCAAAAATTCGGCTAAATGGACATACAATTTAAGGGATGTTTCTGACTATACTAAAACCTTCACATGTTATCTAAGCTTAGTACTGGCAGCAACAGTTAATGCTAACATGTTTAATTAATTTTTTTTCTACATTTTCATTCTTTTTCTTTTTTTCTCTTTTTATCATTTTCTAAACTCCAGAGATAATTTAAGGAAACAAGCTTTTGATTGTTGCTTGCTTCAACAAAGAATTCTTTTTAATGCTGCCATATCTCTAATTCTTCTTAAATACGTTAGTTGAATAGGATCAACGTTCTTCTGCCGTTCGAGCCATTTCATAGCTGTTTCCAAACATGGAAAGGCTTCGTTATGTGATGGAACTGGGTTATTTTCAGATTATTCGTTTTCATTTTTTTCAATTTCGTTTTCATTATGAATCTCATCATCATTTAACCCCTTGGGGACGAGCGACCGGTATTCGTGCCACGTAAATTGCTCAGAATCGGGGATTACTCTCACCAGTAAATTTTTATTGTAATTTTTGACTTATTTAATCCGAGCATTTTCCCGATTCAATTAGGCAAAAATTTCTGTTTTAAAAAACCGGTGATTAAAGATTAAAAAATCTGTAAAAGACGCCCGTCCCCAAGGAATTAAAATATGATATCCAGGGTCATGTACTTCACTATTTGACCAATCTTTAATTTAATTTTCTTCGTAATTTAGAATTCTTCCCATCTCCATGATTGTTTAACATTACTCATTTTCTAATCCACTATCAGTTTTTTATTTATTTAAAATTTTATTCCAAGCCAATGGTTAATTGAGAGTTAGGTTAATTTTTTTTTTTTTTTGGGGGGGGGGGGGATAGGCTGTTCGTATAAATGGAAGTTCCGTTACAAAAAATTTGGGGGGGAAAATAGGCTGTTCGGATAATTGGAAGTTCGGTGAATTGGAGTTCCTATAATCGGCGCTCTATTAGCATTCTTTTGTCCGGTCTAAAATTTTTAAAAATACAGCATTTAAAGATTTTAAACGAACTTAAAACGAGAGAATGAACGCAATTTTTTTTTATTCTGAAAACTAATAAACCGATCGATATGAAACATTCAGATAGTTTATAACACATAATAAGAATTTAAAAAAATGACGGTGCGTTGAATTTGTGTGGTGTAGGGGCTCCGGATGATAGGGGGGCAGTTTTCTAAATTTTGTCAACACCCCTCATGTGATATATCATTAGAAATCCCTGTTGCCACTTGTTTATATTATTATGCACTTCTCGTGCGCCTCCCCTCCATTTCCCCCTGAGATAACTTTTTAAATTTTCCGAACACCCCTCATGTAACATATCATTAAAAAGCTCTTTGTCCACTGTTTCATGGTGTAATGTTAGTATAGAACATACTTCCACCTCTGTCGATGGGAGGTTGAACTAACCACTATTTTCGAAAAGTAATTTAAGCAAATTTCTTATTTTAGTCAACGTTCTTATTTTAACACAATCTTTTTGGAGCATCTAAGTAGACCAGATTTACATCTCCTACAAAATTTTCGAAATATTCGGACCCGTAGAAGTATTTTTTACAAAATAAAATATGCGGAAATGTTAACGAAATCAGTAAAAACCCAAGTTTTTTGGCGCGGTTTTACGCGCTTTCGGTACGCCCATTCTCCAAAAACCAAATTGCGCAAAATAGTATGTATCATCAATTCAATATTTTTTCGTATTTTTTTTCATTTAAAAATATAAATTTAGGCAAAATGGAGTTAAATATATAAAAGCATACAAATTTCAGGTTCTTTTAAGGGTCATTGATCACGGGACTGAGCAACACTGGGCGGGTCAGGTAGTATGTGATAAAACGGAAAATTATTTGCAATAAAACAAAATTAAACAAGGAAGAAATATCATGCATCAAGCATGGATTAAAAAACCCTTTTCAACACAATGAGAATATTGTAACAAAACTTCACTATATAATAAGAGGAAAAATGATCGGAAAGCAAGTAATTTGAAAACGCTTAACCCATTTCTAAAGACAATTTAAAAAATTGCCATCTATAGTCCTAAAAGTATCCGAATTCCTTTGTGCAGCCCTGTATATGTTTAACAGATTTGTATATACCGTAAATTCTGGTGTATAAGCCGCAGCTCAAATAACTCCATTTGTTACCAAAATGTTTAAAAAAATAAAATATGACTTTCTTCTGCTTAGCATTTATTTAACTTCATTTTTAAAACAAAATTTCCGGTTTGAAAAAGACTTAAATAAGCCGCGGCTTATACACCGGAAATTACGTACTCTGTATAGTATGCCCAGTCAGGGTTGCCAGATTTGCTACTTTTTTTAGTTATGATTTTTGATTGGCACCACTTTTTTGAAATGGTAAAATGTGCTTTATTTAATGACATATTAATTAAGGTGAAAACAAATGTAATTTTACCGTTTCAAAAAAGTGGTGGGAATCAAGAAATCTGAATTAAAAAAAAGTAGGCCACTGGCACCCAGTGTTGCCAGATTGGGGACTTTTTTGTACCCAGATTGTTGATTATCGCCGCTTTTTTGAAATAGAAATATTCGGTCTATTTAAAATAGCTAAAAATTCTGAAAAATAATGTGAACTATACTATTTAAAAAAAAGTGGTGACAGTTAAATAATCCGAAATAAAAATATCCCCAATCTTGCAACACTGAGTATACAAAATTTAGCTCAATTAGAAACAGCATAACAAAATTTAAATTTCTTCTTCTACAATTTTCGTCAATAAAGAGAAATGAGCTCGAAATATTTTGTAAAGTCCTGTTTGTGATGTATAAAATTCATACACAGCCACCAAATATCATGCAAAATATCTGTTCTATTTAAAAACGCATACCACATTTGACAACCCACTTCCAGCAATTATTGCTCATACGAAGTATGCAGTATTCGAATAATTCGCGAAAAGTATGCGATATTGCAGAATTCGAATAATTTTGCATGTCCTTGTAAATGAATGATGCACGGTAGGTGTTCAATTCTAGCCACCAATTCTAGCTATCCAAAATTATTTTTGGAGCCAATATAGTCGCATCGCTATAAAATTGAAAAATTTTGTCGATATTCACTATTGAATGTTAGCTACTGCGCAAAATGTAGCGTGTAGCAGTCATAATTTCGTTACAGGTATATTGAAAAGAATTTCATTACATTACGGCCTATGCGGGAAAATCGTTTGCTGTGTTTTTTAATGATGTTTCATAATTTCAAAAACTTTGAAATTTATATACATGTCTATGAAATGCACTACAAGATGATTGCTATAGAATGTAGTATGGATAACAATTATCGATCATTTACAGGGACACAAAAAGAATTATGTTACATTATGGTCTATTGAGAAAAATTGTTTGTGGTGTATTTTGTTCATGTTACAAAAGTATTAAATTGATATATATCTCCGAGCTGTTCTATAAGAGGCTTACTATTGAATATTGTATATCATTAATCTTTCATATACAGGGGCACACAAAATAAATCAGTTAGATTTCTCTCTCTATGAATAATAATTGATGGACGTACGTTTTCAGATATAGAACACCTTTTTTAAATTATAAAAATTGCATACTATTTAATGTGTATAAATTATATAAATTATATACAGGGCTGCACATCTGAAGAACATTTCCTTTTATTGACGGAAATTGCCGACGGAAAATTTTTAACTGTGCTATGCATTCCATAACTGATCTAAATTTTAGCATATCGTGAATTATATGATAAATCTATCGTTCATATACAGGGATTAACAAAACTTTCAGTTATTTTTTTACGTTGATTAATGTGTTTTCAAACGTGTTATATGTTTCACAAATTATTACTTAGACATCGTTTTTCACATTATTAAGCTATGAAGTTTTATTATAGTAGTGCGAATGCGTTGAAAAATGTTTCATAATCTGATTGACTTATGATTTTACGTTCTCCTTGATAATTTTAATGATATTTTCTTAACGGTATGGAAGCTAAAATGAGGAAACTATTTTTGTATTATCATAACAAATCCTAATATTTCTTTTTCTATAATTTAAGATACGGGACAAACATTGCTTGCCTTAATAAAAATCGCTGTGCTGTAATCTCTGTTATATTTATATTTATTTCTGCACAGATGAACCTTGTCTAAAGAATGGGAATCATTAAATATTATGGAAAAATGTCTATATTATGTTTTGCATTGTATCAAATCTGAATTAGGAGAATTTGTCCTGATCAATTTTTTAACCACTCAAAATTTGCTGCCAAGTAATGTATTTTACATCATTTTGTCCTGAGATATCTACATAGAACTGGAAACTTTTGTCCAAATTTGGTCATAAATTTAAACATTTCGCGCTCGCAAAACTTCATGTGTTCTTCATTGTAACTTTCCTCTATAAGCAAAACATTTTCAAACAAATTCACATTTTCGTTAAATTTTAAATATTGTTGCCGTTGCATAATGGTGCAAAAGTTTAGTTGTGTGACTAACTTAAATTCTGCTGTCTTTGATAAAAAGAAAATGGTACTTGAACTAAAAAAAAAAAAAAAAAAAACATATTTAGACTTAATAAGCTGAAAACAATTCTAAAAAGTGGAGAGGCGCCTAAGGGCACACAAATTAAATTGGAATGAAAAGGTTATGATCTAAACTATCGAATCATATCAAAAATTGAGATTAATCTTGCTTTATCATACAACTTTTTCTATATTATAACTGAAAAATTGTAAAAAAAAAAAAAAAAAAAAAAAAAAAAAATACAGAGTTTTTTCAGACATTAAATATGAAAAAATAGCTGATATGCGCAAAATTTATGCACATAAATCGATGAAATAAAGTCCATATTTTGTTTGGAAGTGTTCAATAATTGAGCTGTATATTTTATTTCGCTTCAAGTAACAGATTAAAAAATTATACTCAAATTGTTTGATTCATTCCCAACTAAGAAGCTCCAACTTTACACTAGTCTATGAATCATATAATTATATTTATATCAAAACCAATAGCAGTGTACAACGACTTAACTATTGTGCTATAACAGGCAAAAAATAAATTACGCTAGGATAAACTTTTAAAAATCTACTTTTGGCCAACTAGAATCGGTAAATCACCCGCCGTGCGATGAATGCTATGCAGACTATATTCTATAGTAAGAATCTGGTAGTACATATCAATGTGCTATCAGATCAATGTGCTTAAGTGATACATTACGATTTCAATATGTTTGAAAAAGAGTAAATCATTAAAATACACAGCAAAAGATTTTTCCTAATAGATAGTAATATAAAGGAATTCCTTTGAGTGTCCTTATAAACAAACGGTTACGGTGCACATTTTAATACCGAAAATGCCTCAGTAAACCATAATAAGATATATCAATTTCATGGAAATCCATATATATTTACGCGAGTCAGACCGCAGAAAGACAGACAAGCAAACCGAATCCATAGACACTTTTCACCTTTATTGGAAAAAATTTAAAAAGCATGCTTTCCCTCTATCATGACCTATGCCTTTCCGATCGAGGATTACATCGACAATTCTTGCATAGAAAACCTGTTTAAAATTCGTAATATAAACTTAGGAGCCATCAGAAATGTGCCCA
Source organism: Maratus speciosus (assembly GCA_963932465.1). Lineage (NCBI taxonomy): Eukaryota > Metazoa > Arthropoda > Arachnida > Araneae > Salticidae > Maratus > Maratus speciosus. The sequence continues at coordinate 187,905,832 of OZ010794.1, forward strand.
GATACCTTATTAATACGAGAATTAGATGTGATTTATACATTTATTAATTTATTCAATGTGTGAAAATGCTTCCTTAACCCTTAATTGCATAGTGATGTAAATTTCCATCACCTTTTTATTTAATTTTTAATACATAAATTTAATTCTTACAACCAACTATATTTATGTAGAAATATTAATCCTCTAAAAATTACAAAAATATGCTACTAAATAAAGTTAAAAATCTATCTTAAGATTTCTGGTGTCTAATCCTTAATATAAAAATAAAAAACACAATTCTAAAAGAATAATTCATGCAATTAAGGGTTAAAATGTTCACAAATGTAATATTCTCACTTAAATTATTAGTCAACTGTATATACACGATTTTCCACCAACAGCAATTGATCGCGTTATTTAACGTTGCTTAAAGATAAAACCTGATTTTCTTTTTTTGAGATTGTTCTTTCGTGTTTATGTTTAACATAGATTTAATTTAAACTTCTTAACCCCTTCGGGAATGGAGCCTTTTACGAAATTTTTAATCTTTTGTCACCGTTTTTTAAAAACAGAAATTTGCGTCTTCTTGAATCGAGAAAATGCGCTGATTAATAAGGCAAATTTTACAGTAAAATTTTACTGGTGAGGAAAAACAAGGATTCTGAGCGCTTCAAGTGGCACGTATACGTGTCGCTCATCCCCAAGGGGTTAACACTAAAAAGACCGTGAGGGGTCATTTTCACACCTACAATATATGAATATATTTCGATTCAAACCAGACATTGTTTTGCAAAATAAGTTTAAAAAATACAAAGCAGAAAAATGTTAAATAAGTATGTTAAACAGATTTAAGTAAAAATTCCGGTGTAAAATATTTTTATAAAACTTAAGTAAAATTTACGTTCGTTTTAGCGTTAATATTTTTTATCACTCTATTCGGAAAAAGTAATTAAAACCCGGGAGAACTCGCTAGTGAGAATGCCCAGTTGCTTTTCTTTTACTTTACATTCATATAATATCAACTTTTTTTGGTTGGCGCAGTACTTTTATTCACAAAATAGGGAAAATAATTGTAAAACATTTTGAAATTTTAATTAAAATGAAAAATGATTTAAATAAGAGTCTTAAAAAAGTACGACTGTGAGAGAAAATCTCATGCAGCGAGTTCTCCCGGGTTAATGCTGCTGCCGTTGCCACCGCTGCTATAAGTGATTTTATTGCGACATTTTGAATTTCTCGGCTAATAAAAAAATACTGCTATTGTATCTAAAATCATAAAATCTGATAATTTTATAGGAAAAAGTATTGATAAAAGGAAATTTTCCCTTTATTGCAGGAAAACTTTCAACATCCACACAAAATTGAAAATTTTCGTTAACCGTTTTAGGGGCAAAGTAATTCTATTCGTAAAAGAGCTAAATCATTGACTTACACACGACAGAATTTACGAAAAAAATTACTTGAAAATACGTAAAAGCTTTTTTTCACGTACTTCATAAAAGGAAAATTTTCAATATAAATTTTTTAGCCAATGTAGCATATAGGAATTTAATTTAAGTGGTTGAAAAAAAAACCAAAGTTCTTTAAGGGGTTAAATGACGAAAATTTCAAATAAAATCACCCGTATATATCCGGAGTTATTTTTACAGGTTACTTTTTCCCAGCGTTTGCAACCAAAAATTACCTTCCGTTAGATTTGTAAAATATTTGTAAGGAAAAAAAAAATCTAGAAACGAGATTTTTTTTTCTTTTTTACGTGGTATTCAAAAACGGTCCGAATACGAAGATGCTCATAATTTGAAAGACTAAAAAAAAAAAAAAAAAAAAAAAAAAGAAAAGAAAAAAGAAAAAAAGAAAAAACTAAACCCAGTCTAAGATGGAATGGATCGTGACACAGACGAGCAGACCAAGAACTAACTACCACTTATGCAACTTTTATTCATAAAGAAAATTTCTTCTTATTTAATCGTATAAGTCTGTGATTTAGTAAGGCGAAATTTTCTTTTCTGAAAATATTGGAGGATATTCGCCTAGTCCCTTAAGGAAGATTCAATATTTTAAAATACATTGGAGGGAGTAGAATTCCTCTATGAATCTTCTAAAATATAGCAAAAATCGTGCATTAAAAACTCTTAAAATACTTTTTGGCTTTTAAAATAATTTTTCCTTACTAAACGAGAAATTTTCTTTTAAACCTTCAAATATTTTATGTAAGCGAAGTTTTCACGAGAGATAAACGTAAAATTGATTTATTAGGATAAAAAGTTTTGTTCCTTGAATAAATTTATACTTACTAAAATAAAGTTAGAGCACTTTCCTTGTCGAAATATATTTAGAGATAAATCTTTCCTGTTCAAATACTTTTATGCAGACACAAATTATTGAAATTTCTTCGAACTCATTTTGTTTGTATATTCTTTCTATCTACAAGTTCATTGATTGAAAAGTTTTGAATGTTTTTACTTTTAGTTATAAAACGCACTAAGTAACATAAATAAAATCTAAATATTTTACAAACAAATCAGTTTCTATAAAGGATTTTATATCTGTTACCTACTTAAATGATTCATTTGGCTTATAACTACAAAATGAATTTGTATATCAGTTTTTTTAACTCTTTCAGGGGCAAGGAACGTCTATTCGCAAAATACCGCAATGAGTGGATGACACTAGAATTTAAAAAGCAAATTTCTTTCAAAAGTCGCAAAAGCTTTTGTTCACCTATTTAATAAATTTTTCATTCCAATATTCTGGTGCCAACGTGGCATTAAGGGATTAAAATTTGGTGGTCCAAAAATGAACCATCGCCCTCGAAGGGGTTAACATTATCCACTCTCACAATTGATAAGTTTAGTAGATCGGAGGAATACAACAGCACTTATACATAATACACAAAAATAAAAACGAGAAATCACCAACACTTCTCATTCAAATCCTTTATTTGGCCATCAGCATATCTTAACATTTTGTGGTACAGTGGTTCCACGTCGAGACCACCTAATTTTAATTCCAAACTTACAAACGGCACCAAGAATATTTTAATAAAATTTGGCTTTTACAATGAAAGGTTAAAGTAAGTAGCTTTCAATTTCTAAAAAATCCTTTGTAAATTCCGGTGTCAGACAATCATTTCATCCTTTTAAGATCATAATTTGTCTGTGTCGGAAAGGGTTAAACCTTTATGGTGAAATAAAACTCGGAAACTCAGAACCTCTCTTGTTACTTTTCAAGTTATTCCACGCGAGAAAATTGCCACATATGATGCACTTTCTTCACGTTTGATATGTTATGCTTTTTATTTCATATACTACGCATATCGATTAATTAAACATTTGACCTTAATGTACGGTGACCCAGCGGAATGTATTTTCAAATTTTGCTCATATAGTTCAATATTTATGATTTTTTTAAAAAAGCGAAATATTCTACTCTAAAATACTACTGGATGTTTATCATTAGTAGCTACCACTCTGGCTCAGTGTTGCCAGTGGGCTACTTTTTTTAAATTCTGATTTCTTGATTGGCACCACTTTTTTGAAACGTTAAAATTTCCTTTGTTTTCGCTTTAATTAATATGTCATTAAATAAGTGGTATTTTACCATTTCAAAAAAGTGGTGCCAAACAAGGATCTGAATTTAAAAAAAAGTAGCCCATCTGGCAACACTGCTCTGGCTATGACAATTCTAGTATTGACTGTAACAACAATCCATGGTCTATACAGTGTGTCCACGCATAACCTGACCGACCTTTATTTTCGCAACCGTTGGTCCTAGATGCATACTTCCAATTACAAAAATGGTTTAAATAAGGTAAAGAATTATTTTTAAAGCGATTTGTGTCAAGAAAACATTTATTAAAAAATTATGAAATTTAAATTTTATACGATCCCCCGGTCCTATAATTGATATTTACTAAATATTTACTGTGACACTAACAAGTAAGACAAAAAAAGTCTCATTCATCTAACATTAAATTTGACCCAGTTATGAAACTTTGTAATGCATGACTTATACCACTGTTTTGCATATCAAACCAGATGATTTCGACCATCCTTTCAGAGGTCGTGTATAAAGTCTTAAACTTATTTCAAAGTATCTGCGCTTTGAAAGAAATCGTACAAATATTACTTTTATTACTTTTATTTTATTACTTTTATTAGTTAAGTTTCAGATTAGTTAAAATAAATGTATTTTAACATATGTTTTATTTTGTAAGGACTTGAGGCTATGATTTCTTTTAACTAAAATTATGTTATTTTAATAAAGTTTTATTTAACTTGCAATGATTGTCTTTCCAGTTTAAAATTTGTACTCTAACTTTAACTTACTTTCAAATGTCTGATCGAAGTTAAATGTTACATATTGACTTAAATCCGATGACAATGCAATATTATTATGACTTTCGACTGTTACCAGCTTATGCATACTTATAATAGAGGATTAACACAAAAATATTCGGATAGATTACCGTCAAGAAGTTTAAGAAAGAGTTTTAGATTAGAAAACATAAATCTGCGATGGTTGTGTTTTTTAACTTTTATAATTGCATTTTATGTACTTTTTAACGATGAATCAAAAAATGACCTTCACTCTTAACCATCATGTCAGGATTTTTCGCAAATCGTAAATTTCAAGGTTAAAAAATAGCGAAAAATCTGATACTATAAAATAGATGTAAGACTTTTTTATTCAGTTTAATTTTATTTAGTTCAATAATTTATTAGATCTTTTGGCTTATACTGGGTTTCTCACAGCTAAACAGCTCGGTGATCCGATGAGGTAGGGAGGGGACGGGGGATCAATTTTAACTTTGAGGTTTTTAACATTGAAATTTGCGATTTGAGAAAATTCCTGACGTGATGGTTTAAAATGAAGGTCATTTTCGGATTCAGTGCTGAAAAATACATAAGAATCAATTTTCAAAAGCTAAAAAACATGCCACAACCCAAAATTTGAAAGACAGTGTTATCTAACGGCATTTTAAAATATGTATCATTTTGTAAAGAATTGAAGCTGTTGTTTTTCATCCTTTTATTTAACATAAAATCTGTTATTCTTATCCTCTTATAATGTTCAGTACAAATTGTACATTTTGCAGTAATATGTCAGAATGATTAAAGATTTCAAATTTATATTGCAATGCTAATTTTACTCTCTACCATTTCGTTAATATATCTGACGAAATTATATTTCTACTAAATTTGTGAATGACACTTAATATGCAGCAAAAAATATACTCCAACTTTAAACAGCTATTACTCGGTCAATTTTCATCGTAGAATAACGGGACTTTTTTTTTTTGCCTTACTTGCCAAGTGTAACAGGGAAATTTTAGTAAATATAATATAGGACTGGGGGACCGTATAAAAATTTAGATTCAGTAATTCTTCACTAAATTGTCTTTTCGCTTCAAACTTTTTTTTTATCTTAACCCTGCACCTAATTTTGACCATTTTCGTAATTGGAAGTATGCATCTAGGACCAACGGTTGCGAAAATAAAGGTCGGTCAGGTTATACGTGGACGCACAGTATATGAAAAAAAATGTCGTTGTTCCTCAGAAAAAAGAGCTTATTAACCCCATGTGGGGCAAGCAATTGCGTTTGTGAAATGCTGAATTCCAACCGGAAATTTAGAAAAATTTCATTTCAAAAGAAGGAAAAGCAATTTTACGACTTTTTTCCACCAAAGTTAGAAAAGTAAAATTTCATAAAATTTTTCTGGCGCTAATCTTAATTAATCGTAGCTGGGATAAAATACATCCCACCGACCCTCAAGGGGTTAAGAGGTTTTTATCTTCTTTCTTTGAAAAAAAGCGCATTTTGGACATGCGTGGGCATTTTTGTCTGAAAAACATCACTTGTTTAAGAATTCAATCAGGAAAATATCTCTTCTTTTCCACAGAGTACGTATAAAATATTCTCTACCATATTACTTTATTTTAGCTCTGTAAAATACATACCGGGTTGCCAATGTTGGCCTTTTTTATTAAGAATTTGAAAATTGTAATACTTACTTCATGAAATCGCGGAATGTCTATCATTAAATAAAAGAAAAATTACCTACGTTTAAATGGCAAGACAGTTGGGTGGTTGAGTGACTACATCTGGAGTCCGAAAGTTTTGTTTACGATATCAGGAGAAAAATTCAATAAAAAACAAAGCAGAAAAAGGTGCACCACATCTGTTGATGATAGAAGAATAAAAAGACTATATCTCCAAGATAAAAGAATGCCATCAGCGGCCGTTAGAAGTGAACTGAATGAAGCTGGTGTTTGTGTCAGTTGAAGAACAATCAGGAGAAGATTATCATGTGTTCGACTAAAGGTAGAATTCCACGTAAAAAGCCTTATCTCAATTTTCAGCAGCGCATAAAAAGATTACAGAGGGCAAATTAACACGTTAATTGGACAGATGATCAGTGATCACAAGTTAGATGGAATGATGGAACTAAGATACTGTTTTTCGGTAGTGATGAGCGAAAATATGTAAGACGTAGCATAAGAGAAGAGCTACATGATCACTGCATTCAGGCAACTGTAACCCCTTAATTCTCGCTCCCGTGATATTCACGGCATGTGTATTTTATTCATATTATTTGGTTCCCACCAGTTTTATAAAATAGTGTAATTGGCTGCATTATTTTATGAATTTACTTGTCATTAAATAAGGCGAATATTTATTTTTCAAAAAATTGGTGCCAATAAGCAATTTGGATTTTCAAACCGTAATTTAATGCGACCGTTAAGGGGTTAAAGAAACCAGTTAGTGTTATGATTTAATCATGCATGTTAGCAGACGGTATTGGTCTCCTTCATGTAATCGATAGAACACTGAATGTAAGAATATGCATTGATACTATTCTAGAATCAAAACTTATACCTTTATATGAGGAATATCTATTCCAACAATTCTTCATTTGTTTTTCAGCAGGATTCTTTTCCTTGCCACACAGCAAAAATAACGAAAGGGTGGTTTAGTACAAAGAGCATTAAATTGTTATCATTGCCAGGAAACTGACTTCAATCCTATTGAGAACTTGTGGCACCGTTTGAAAACTATTGTACGAATGAGGCGCCTATCAAATAAAAGAGAACTAATTGAGGCTATAATTCTTTCCTGGCATCATGTAATAACACTATAACGGCATTACCGTTATATATTCATTATTCCTCCTCTCCCCTAAAAAAAATCAACTTTTAACTTTACTGGTTTATTATAAATTGTCATTATTCTCCCCCCCCCCCCTTCAAATATAATATTTAGTTTAAATTTGACATTTTAGAGTAAATTTCATATATCTTTATTCATTCTCTCCCCCCCACCCCCTCTCATTACTGTAAGTTTCGCTTTTACTTTTTAAAGTTCTTTTCAAATGCAGACATCATTTATCTCGGTTCCTTTTCTGTCTTTCAAATTCACACGGACAGAAAAAGATCTTAACCGCAGCTATTTTCCCTTTACATGAAATAGAAAAATAAAATACAAATGAATGTTTGCTTTGCAGCCGACGATATCTAATGCATATTTTCCCAGCCTCTGGGCTTGCATTAGTATTCAATTCTCACCCTTGTACTCTGTCGGATTCAAACCATATACCCATTGCTGACTAATTTGCAGCTGTAGTTAGATCTGTAACGTGCATATAAAAATCACGTGTTGCTATTTCTTTAACCACTTTTCCTTACCGCAGGAATGTTAAGATACGTGTAACCATATAGCCGCGCCATGGCGTAAGTTGAGTTCTATGTAATACTTCGGGATGCTTCTGATTCCTTTGTCCACGCCACCAATATTCATCGCCAATACAGTACATGTGTTGCTATTCATCTCGCCAATGAGTGAGTGATTGTAATGAATATTTTACCACTACTCCCTCTAATCTCGAAGGTGACGGATCTCAGCGCTGCCCTTCGGGGCCGCCCCGTCGGGCAGCCTTCTGTTTGACTTCTCCCGTCCCACTGTACTATCATGGCCCTCCTTTTTAAAAGTTTCATAATAAAGAAGTAAGTCCTCGAAATCTTTGTGTTGGAGTTTTTTTTCATTTATTCATGAACCTGGACTCTCTAATAATCTCCTCTATATAAATTGGTGCCGTGACCAGGTTTTTTTCTCCAACAGTAAAAAAAAAAAAAAAAAAAAAAAAAAAAAAAAAAAAAAAAAAAAAAAAAAAAAAATACGAGGAGAAGTTTCATTCCGTTTCACTTTTCTTACCAGCGACGCGAAAGGATGTCCATAGACCTTTTTTTTCCCACGGGAGTTCCGGCTGCCTTTTTCTACTCTGTGTTCGCTCGCCGATGTCAACTTCAGGGGATTTCCCTTGCCTACTCTCGCTACTCCAACGGATTTGGAGAGTGCCTCTTTCTTCCGTACTTTACACTGGACTAACGAGAAGCAAGATTTAGACTGCAGTGCTCCAACGGGGTCATCGAACGACGTCGCCTCCTGCAGCGGTTCTTTTTTCCTACGAGACATCACACTTGCATCACTTATTTCCCTGCGTGAAGTTGTGTCTTCATACTCCTACTCATTACTATCGGAAAAATCTGTCAGTACTCCACTCCAAAACAAAAATCCAGACAGTTTCTGTTTTTGTGCGCGATAGTCAACCTTCAAACAAACGTGTTCGTGCTACCAGTGTCAGTGCGAAAGGTTTTGTGAAAAAAAAGTGCCATCTGAACGTACATCCACTCCAGATAGTTTCCTAAAAGAAAATATATTGTGAAAAAGTCCTCACCTAGCTGTGGTATGAATTATCCGCACAAGTAACACACATTTTAAACAAAGTTCTCAGTGCAACAAGCCCAGGAAATGTGCGCCGTTTCGCTTTGTTTGTGATCTTGTGATTAATATTTGCAGTGCAAAGTATCTAGGAATCCCACAGATTTGGTGAAAAGACAATGAAATATGCTAAAAAGATATATAATTTCGCGAAAGTGTCATCTTGTGTTAGGTATAACAAATTGTGTCCGAAGCAATAGTCAAAAAAATTTCGATTTACTTTGTGCTTCTTTGTGGTGATATCTTCAATTTTTCTAAAAAAAAAAAATATAGAATGCAATAAGTGTGCCATGAGTTCGAGGAAAAATGTTTTCCTTTTGTGGTGTGTTATCAAGATATAAAAAAATTACCCTACTGATGTCCAAGTGCTTCAGTTAAAAAAAAAAAGAAACCACTCTGCATTAAAAAAAAGAGTGTACTAAATCACACTTCACATGCTGTGCCATCTATCATTCAACATTTTTATAGCATTCAGAGTACGAAAATAGGACGTTAATGATATTTTTGTTTTAATTTTTTTTTTCGTTGCAAATTGTCACTAAAATCTTTTTATTTTAACCCCTTTTTCTTAAAAAAAAAACAAGCGTTGTTTTCTCCTCGCTCTGTTTTTGTGCTCCAAATGAATGCTCTCTACAAAAAAATGACATACTAGTTGATTGAATTTAATGAAAACACTTGTGTCACAATACTTTATACAAAAAAAAAAAAAAAAAAAAAAAAAAAAAAAAAAAAAAGAAACACAGTTTGCATGTAAGTATGAACAGGGAATACTTTTACATTAAATTATTTACTCTAAGTTGTTATAACCTTTTTTTTCTTTCTTTTCAATATCAGTAAATTATCAGTTTCTATCCATGTTATGGTTCCCTATTCATACTTGTACTTTTACCATTTGGATTTTCATAAGTTTGTTGATTTGTCAGCTTGAACGGAGAAATCACTTCTGAACTATATATTTTTTTTATAATATTTTTATTAACAGTGACATCATATTTGTTCCTTATTATCTCCTTCCAGGCTGAGCTTTTTTTTTTTTTTTAAGTACTTTTTGCAGTTAAAATGATAAAATTATTATACTTTTATTGTTATTTCACTTATAATGTTTTTATGGTTAAATCATGACATACTTCTCATATTTTTTTTTCTTCCGTGAATTTATATAAACATGCTATGTTTCCTTTTTCGTAAAAATGATTTTTATGCATTCAAAAATCTAGAGTTTAACCCTTTAGCCCCACTGGCGTACTTTGAAAGTACACTTTTTCTGCCGATAGGCAACAAAAAAGTTCTCTGCTCCAAGTTTTGCAGTATTTGATATTTTTATATAAATATGTGCATATTTCGCTCACAACGTTTGCACATTTTCACTTGTGTGTGACATTTGCACAATTAGTCTCAGAATACGTTGCTCGACTCTGACCTTGTTTGTTTTTTTGTATTTTAAACCAGAATTACAATTTAGTTACCTGTTTTTTTTAATTTTGTTGAATTTCGGACACTTTAATCCAACTGGATGTTGTCAGAAATTTAACTTACAGAAATCTTGTGATTGATACACTCATTTTTTTTCACTCCCCCCCCCCCCCCCCTTCATTTTTTTCTTTTGTGTATAAGTTATTTATGCAACTTATTTTGTTTTATTTTATGTGCATGCATTTCATTTCTGATAACTAGAGTTTTTGCATACATACACCTTTTTGAAATACTAGTATTAGTTATTTTGCATTTTTGTGTTGCTCTCTCAAAAAAAAAAAAGAGAATTCCTTCTTTTTTTTTCCATTTTGGCTGTCAAAAAAAAAGTAAACAACAGAAATTAAATAAACACGAGATAAAAAAAAAGGATTTTGGAGATAACAGACACTTCACCAGTTTATTTTTACAATATGGCAGCAAATGATGAAAATTCTGTTAGTGATTTTAATCACCCCATTTCTGTATCTCCATGGGTAGATTATTTCGAAGAGATATTATTAAGATATTCGGATTCAATTAATATGGAGGCCACATCTATTCAAAATTCACTTAAGACTGAAAATGCTGCATCCATGTCTGAAAATATTATAGATTTCCTTCAGATCATTAAATTCAATTTTCATGTGCTTAAACTAAACTTTAATGTTCTAAAGGATGATTATTCCAAATTAAAACAGGATAAAGATAATTTATTTCTGGTAAATCAGAAACTTATAGAGAGATTACACGAAATCACTGGCCAACAGAAAAATAAGAAGAAGCGTACTAAATGTAGTAAGACTATGGTTGATCAGGTGGTAGATGTCAACAACAAACTCCCTCCATCTGCCCTAGCTAAATCTACACAAACTGTCCCCTCTTATATGTGTAAACAAGAAAAGTTACCACAGCTGGAAAATGATAAAAAAGACACATATCTTAGCTCCGACCTGCACACTCAAGGTAAGCACAATGAAAAATTTACAGATATTAGCGATTCCTCTCTAAAGTCCTTGTCCCCTGCTAAACTTAATGTAACTAAACCTATTCGTGTCATTATTTATAACATCCCTGAAAATTTAAATATTCCTGATATCTTGTTTGGTATCTCAGATTTAATCCATATACCTGAACCTGTTTTTCACTTTGTTAAAAAGTACAGGCTCCTACATATTAAGTCCTTTAATTGGATCATTGAGCTTGCACCACAGGATACTAGGTAATTATTAATGCATAGGGAAATTATCACACAATCAAAACCGTACCCTGTTAAACCATATATAAATGTTAAACGTTGTTTTAAGTGTCAGGTATACAATGATCATATTGCAATTTCGTGTTATAATGACATTAGATGCTCTGTGTGTGCCTTGCCACACATTGACCCTCAATGTAGAAATCCTCCAAAATGCATTAATTGCATTAGAAATAACCATAGCAATAACACCAACTTTGACATTTTTCCACAGTGCTTTTGCACCTTATTGTCCATCATTAAAAAAATTCATCAAGCAAATGCGAGAAAAAGTATACAACTGCAATACATTCCCATAAACATCTCATACAGCTTCCTTAAAAAAAAAAAAAAAAAAAAAAAAAACAATGTAACATACATTTTACATTTTTCGTTTTTATTTAACACACATTACTGTGAAGGAGTTACTATCTACAGCATTCCTTTAATTTTTTTTTTTTATTTTCCTATACATTTACACACATATGTCAGTTTTCGACAGCATTATTTATACTGATTTGAAGTTTGAAATTAACTTAAGTCTTTCAAGATTTTTTTTATGAACACAAGTGTACAGTGAGTTGCTTTTTCATTTGATTATTTAGCCGGCAAATAGTTAAATGAATGTCGAATTGGAACAAAAGTGAAATCGTTTCTGATACGCGTTGTCAGACTATATGTTTTTCACTTTTCGGAAGATTTTTGTTGAAAGAGTACACAGTAGTTCAACTCTAAACATTCATCATTACACTAGTTACATTTTTAGATTTATTTTTAGAAATTTGGATATAATTTCACGTGTTAATCTTAGTTAAGTTTATTTAGTTACATTTTATCACACAAGTAGCATTTCCTGGTTACATTTTATCCTTTTTCACTTTTCTTTACTTAAAAGCACAGTTGTTTTTTTTGTTTTGTTTGTCTGTTTTAACTTTAGGCGAAGCATTTTTGTACTTGTGATACAATGCTCTTGGTTCCATGTGTACACAATGAGTTTGTGTTTATAGTTTATACAACTGAGTTCATAGGTCATACAACTGAGTTCATAGGTTACACAACTGAGTTCATAGGAAAAACACTTTACACGAGTTCATAGTTCATTTAGTTCATAGAAAAAACACTTTACACGAGTTCATAGTTCATTGAGTTCATAGAAAAAAACACTTTACACGAGTTCATTGCATTGTCAATTCTTTGTGTACTTCAGGGACCAATTGCACTATCATCTTTCTTTCATGACAATACTTAGTTTATAGAATTTTTCCTAACACATATTAGTTCATAGTTTGTTTTCTTTCTTGTGATTTGTTTTGCATATTAGTTCATACCAATTTTTGTTTTGGTAGACACTTCAGTTCATTGGAATATTTTTTTTAAACACATGAGTTCATAGTATGTTTCATTTTTTTTTACACACATTTGAGTTCATCGTATTACTTTTACACTTTAAGTCAGTGAACTACTTGCTCATACTTTGTTCATTGAGGTACTTAGACTGCTGTGGTTACAAACATACATCTAAGTCGTTGAAATTTTCCTTTTCTTTCACTGACATACACTGTTTTGGTTCATTGTGAAATACTTTTTCTTTGATTCGTTCATTGAAATACACATTTTTCATTGGTTCATAGACATACACTTACAATTTAGTTCATTGATATTACAACTGAGTTCATTGTTATTACAATTGAGTTCATTGATATTTTGTTTGGTAAAAAAAAAAAACACACACACATTATACACAATTGAAAATATTTTGTTTCTAGGTTTCAAAGTTACACATTAGGATATTTCTTTTTTGTTTTCATTATACCAGGAACTACTTTTGACCTCACATGATATGCACAAATTAAACATTTATTAAAAAGTTAAGTTTTAACACATTCTTAATTTTTCCATTATTATTATATTTCTTTTATGTCACGACATTTCATGTCACCATCACTTTGTTTCACAACAAAGAATGCCAGTTTACAGGATGCTACCCCTTCACATGCATTTTCTTTAAATTTCAAACTTATGATGTTTTTATTGTTTTCATCACACTTGTTTTGGTTTTCTACATGTACATAATTACACGTTTTCTTTTAAATTTGGGGATTAAATAAAATCTCTGGTTAAGCTTCACTTAGCCAATACACACGTCTAAGATATTATGTCGTTCTTGTAATAACATAACTTCACAATAACAAAAAAAAAGTTTTTTTTTTTTCGTTTGTAGCATTAGTAACCTAGTGCAGTTACACTAAATGTTTCAAACATTATCTAAGGTTATACATTACACATACAGTTCATATCCTGCTCGATACATTGCAAGGAATACAAAGTTAGAATTTACTTTAAAAAAAATTGTGGTTGTTATACTTACCCGATCATGCCACCAGTCTCTCCACACACTCGGATTGTCCTTTTACATTTGATATGTGAGATATTTATCTCAGTTTTTTTTTATTATTTTAATTTATCCCCTCTGAAGTTTTGTTCCCGTTCAAAATTTTTGCCCTAAGGGTCCAAACTTCATTGTGTAGAGAGACAAAACCCTCGAATTGTTGTTTCAATTCAATAAACATAACTTTTTATATGATACATTGACGCATGCTCCTTTGAAGATCAATGTGATCTTTGGGGAGCAGGGACTAGGTATCACTTAGTGTCTGAGTCTCATAACTCCCTCCCCACCTAGGGCTGATGTTCTAAACTGACGCCATCACACTTGTTTATTAACAAGATTAAGGGCTACACCCATTCATAGGCATGCTATATGCATCCCGTTCTTTAGTAGTCCTGTGCGGTGTGCACGAAAACCAATTTTCTACTTTTTTAATTTTTTTATATTACTTCATTTAGCTTTTATTCACAGACATGTATATGTCATTTATTTTCTATTTCATTTTAAAGTAGTATCTGTGTCTTTTGTTGCTTGAATTTATATTATATTATTTTTATTTTTGAGAAGATATTATAACAAGTTTCTAAAAAAAAATTACTTCTCTTATTTTGGTCATGAAAAATGCTGGTACCAGCCTCTTAATCAAATACTAAAAAGATATTTAAAAAGGATCCTGTTAAATCAAAAAATTATTATTTGCAGTTTCTGGTGACTGTAAAGACTAATGAATACCAAGAAATGAATAAAAATAAAAAGGCGCCATTTATCATGACCTGAAAAGTTTTGCTTTATGCAAACATTCTAAAGAATTGCAAGCACACAGTTATATGTTATATATATATATATAGGCTTATCTTTCTTATTATGTTATATCTGTTTTAAATACTTATATGTATGGGGTGGACAAACTAATCTTCAAATATAAAAAAAAACTGTTCTTCAAGATTCACAGTTTTTTTTTACTGGTGGTAATGGGTGATATATATAACGGCTTTACCGTTATATATTCATTATTCCTCCTCTCCCCTAAAAAAAATCAACTTTTATCTTTACTGGTTTATTATAAATTGTCATTATTCTCCCCCCCCCCTCCTTCAAATATAATATTTAGTTTAAATTTGACATTGTAGAGTTAATTTCATATGTCTTTATTCATTCTCTCCCCCCCCTCTCACTACTGTAAGTTTCGCTTTTACTTTTTAAAGTTCTTTTCAAATGCAGACATCATTTATCTCGGTTCCTTTTCTGTCTTTCAAATTCACACGGACAGAAAAAGATCTTAACCGCAGCTATTTTCCCTTGACATGAAATAGAAAAATAAAATACAAATGAATGTCTTTTTGCTTTGCAGCCGACGATATCTAATGCATATTTTCCCAGCCTCTGGGCTTGCATTAGTATTCAATTCTCACCCTTGTACTCTGTCGGATTCAAACCATATACCCATTGCTGACTAATTTGCAGCTGTAGTTAGATCTGTAACGTGCATATAAAAATCACGTGTTGCTATTTCTTTAACCACTTTTCCTTACCGCAGGAATGTTAAGATACGTGTAACCATATAGCCGCGCCATGGCGTAAGTTGAGTTCTACGTAATACTTCGGGATGCTTCTGATTCCTTTGTCCACGCCACCAATATTTATCGCCAATACAGTACATATGTTGCTATTCATCTCGCCAATGAGTGAGTGATTGTAATGAATATTTTACCACTACTCCCTCTGATCTCGAAGGTGACGGATCTCAGCGCTGCCCTTCGGGGCCGCACCGTCAGGCAACCTTCTGTTTGACTTCTCCCGTCCCACTGTACTATCATGGCCCTCCTTTTTAAAAAGTTTCATAATAAAGAAGTAAGTCCTCGAAATCTTTGTGTTGGAGTTTTTTTTCATTTATTCATGAACCTGGACTCTCTAATAATCTCCTCTATAAACACAGTTAAAAAATCTTCAGCATTTGCTGCATAGTCACTCCACCGCTTTTATAGAAAACGGTTACTTGACTATATTAAGGAGCATTCCCGTTGGTCAGAATAGAGATATTCTATAATAGTAGCGGAGTGACTATGCTGCAAATGCTGCAGATTTTTAACAGTGAACGAATAAGAGCTTAAAACTCACATAAGCTCAATGACACATCGATGTGAAATTGTAATAAAAAATAAAGGCTACCCTGCTAAGTAGTGATAACTCATTGCAATCACCGGTATCTTATATATTTCGATAATTATTGCCACTTATTTTGTTTTTTGTATTCCAAATATTTGGATTTTGTTTTTTGTATTGAAATCAGTATTAAATTCTCTTTAAAATGATACTTAAGAGTTTACATTTTGCTAAACGTAGCATTTTCTATAAGCATAAAACATAAAAATGTCCAAAAGCGTCCACAATGTTGGCCACCACAGCATATTAGACAAAGATTTCTTACCTGGAATAGAGATGCCAATCTCCTTTGAATTTCAAAGATGTGTTCACGTCTTGAATTTCTAAAAACACAGAATTAATGAAACGCTTATCTCTATTGTTCCGACATAATTTATTAAAGAGCAAGTAAAAACATTATTTAAAATAAAATGCAAATTAAACAGACTTAGGTCGTTATTATTTTCACACCATTTTTTTTTTTTTTTAACGAAATGTGATCTAGTATCTTGTCAATTTGAACACAGATATTTATTTTTTAACATTCAAAACACACTAATTTAAATCGTCTTCATTTTTGTTTGCTATCATATTCAGAAGTATTAAAAAAATTCGTAGAAAAAAGGAATAAAATTATAAAAAAAGGTAAAAATCGATAATTTTATTTTAAGTGAAGGATGAAAAAGAACAAAAAACTAGTGCAAAGATATTTTATTTTTCTGCAGTACTACTCGGGAATATTTATAGAAAGAGAAAGCCTGAAGAGGTGTTAATTATGCAAAAACATGATGAAGCCCATATCTTATTTGATGCCGAATCACTATTCAGGAAAATATATACATATTTTATACATTTTTTTTAGAATATGAACGGAAAAAATGTTAAATTTTTAGTGTTAACTTTCTTCTCGTTTTTACAAGTTGTTTTTCTATGATATATGTCTAATCCCCCCCCCCCCCCCCCGAAGAAAAATTGTATTTGTTTATTTATTTTTAAGAACGAATAGTTTAACTGGTTGCAACTAGTGATGCCACGAGTGCTGAGTAAATCATGCTCGAAACGCTCCAGACCCAAATAATCTCTTATAGTTTGTTTCGCAATATATTTAATCTCCGATAATTCTGCCATTAGATAATGCAAAGAAAATTATTTTAAAGTACTGGTGTCCAGAGCATTTGGAATCCCTATTTACGAGGGACTCCCGTCAACACTAGCTGCAAGCTTTTTACAACCTCTATAGGTAGACGACCCCGTAAGCAAAAGTAAACATGTCATTAATCTGTAGATGATATTACTAATCGATTGGTACCAGTCACTTATTTGCAGGAAAGGTAGTAGGGAACGTCTTTCTTTTATCTGAACTGCACCTTATAGTCAGGATTCGTACGGTTCACGAAATTTTCCATGACAAATATCAGTATTTTATTATACAAAAACAAATCGGGATTAAGCGAGCCTTATTTAAAAAGATATTTTTTATAAGAAAATACTGTTGTCGAAGAATTTCCTGGTATTGAAATTTCAGGACATGAACAGCCCCTGTTTTTAATACTTGGTATCTATCTGCAAATCAATCCTTCTTGATTGGGCATCCGTGAAGGTATCTTTGCACATGTTTCCTGTTTACAAATGTAAGTGCAATATTTATATTTCTTATTCCGAATATAATACGAAAATGTGATACATTAATGTATATGGATACTGCTTGTGTATATACATAATATTGTATTACATGAAGGGTGTTTTAATTACAGTAAAAATTTATAAGATGTATAAACTTTTAGTATGTAATATGTTACGAATATAATCTTTAGTCACCATGTTACTCTAGGTCTAGAATATTCATCATAAGGAGGTTAATATTCACGTACTTATAATTAATCCTATCTAGGGTCGATCAATTGTGGCTGATAATAATTCCAATAACCTCTGGTTTATTTAAATAATTCTATTGCAGATTTAGTCCAGTCAAATTGTCAAAAATAGATCCAAAACTTCTGCTAGAAGATTTTATGTTTTTAAAGTGTTTATGGGGATGCAAATAACAGGAATTAATTGTTGTCCAACAAAATATCTTGAGGCTAAACTATTTGGAGCCAAAAAAAACGCGAAAATTTCGGACTTTTTTCAGTTTTTTGCCTATAACTTGAAAATTATAATTTTTTTGTGTATCATACTTAATTACAAAAAGAAAGAGCATTAAATTATCTACAAATTTCATAACAAAAACGTTTTTCTAAACTCATTACTAAGGCTGCTACGGCTGTCTGAAAAATACACTTCTTTTCTAACTTTGTGGAAAATCTCAAAAACCAACATTTGACATGATTTTTTATTCATTTTATCCTCTTTAATGTAACTTGTTTATATTAGAGGTTTTTGCATGATAGCAATAACGGTTAATTACAATGGTAACACTGTAAAACATTTTTTATTACATTGTAATTTTTTTTTCTTGTGTAATTTTCTTGTATTTAGAACTTAAGTGGAGAACATTAATAGTAGGTATTTACATGAATGTAAGTAAGAGTTACGGTAAGATTTTTAATGTTAGTAACTTCTGTATGTAGTGCTTGCGGGTTGATGGGTTTGGTCCGTCAACCTCAGTTTGAGGAGAAAACGAGCAGTTTGCTTGTTTTTCAACAGCTTTGATCTTCTTTGAGCTTGTTGCGACATCATCAACCTGGTTGTCAAAGTCATATTCGTTGCTGGTTTGGTCGATGGTTTCCGAGGCATCCGCTTCATCATCCTCTTCTTCTGGGTAAATAATCTCGTCCACATTTTCGCAGTTGACACCGTTACAGTTTTTACAAATTGCCAAATATTTGAGACCTGATTTTTGGCAAGAACATGCCTTGCTGCACCCTTTTATACAGGAACATGAGACAACATGCAGCAAGGATTCAGGTGCTGGATTTTGGCACATTTAAACTGGCTGAAAGTGACCGTCAGACCTGCGAACCCAACCCCATTTTTCAGGGGGATGTTGTTTCCTAGCCAAGGTTGTATCTAATAATAACATCGGAAGAAATAATGCTACTCAGAATCTTGCGTTGGTGGTAGCCTTGCAAGATGAAGTTTGCTTTTAGTGGCTGATTTAGCAAATATCGGGAACACCAAGGCGTTCAATGCCTGTGTGGTGTCTATGCATCTGCTGTATAGTGTAGTATTGCATTCTTCTCCAGACTTGATGATTTCTTGACGGGTTGACTCTGGTTTATTGAACACACAGGCTATTTCCTTAAGGTGATCATATTTTTTCAAAGTGTTATAAAATTTTGACTTTCCTTGCCCAAAAAGAGCATATTTTGTATCGCATCCTCTGATTGTATGAGTGAAAAGAACATTGTTGCAATTGTATTTGTATAACATGGTTGAAAACCACTTGGTTTCGATGTTACCTCTGCCTGGATTTTGGAAAAGGAGATTTTTGTGTTGATATCCCAAGCTCGTCATGATCACGAGAAAACCAATGTTTTCTACGACAATACTACACTTTCAAAGGCTTCGGCTCTTGAAATGGCTGAAGTAACAATCATGACATCAGCGTCTTCTTCTGCCAGGTCAGCTTGAGTTCTGTTATTTTGAAACTTTGTTTCAAGAAGTTAAATGAAGCTATTCCTGTTTCTTTGGCTAGAAATTTG
The DNA here is from genome assembly GCA_963932465.1 of Maratus speciosus. NCBI lineage: Eukaryota > Metazoa > Arthropoda > Arachnida > Araneae > Salticidae > Maratus > Maratus speciosus. The sequence continues at coordinate 187,925,451 of OZ010794.1, forward strand.
TCATGACGGAAGATTTTGATTGACACAAGTTTCTGTTTTATTGTTGTTCAGTAATGTTTTCGTTAACGAATTGTTTTTTTTAAATGTCGTTACTATTAATTAATCGATTTAATCAAACTATATTTGTATTACATTATTCTGTTAACTTTTTTTAACTAATTTTGCAGTCATATCATATTATGAATGAAAAATTAATTGAATTGTAAGAATAAAGATAAACCAGACAGTCCTACAATTCAATGATGATCATGAAAATTTTAGCATTGGACACCCTACAAAATTAAATATTTTTATTTAACCCTGTGATCGTCGCGCCCGATACATTCATAGAGAAATTGTTCTGGGCTTGACGATTACGGGTTAAGCAAAAAGAGGGATAATACATCAAACAAAATATCTAAACTTAAGATACAGTTATACTAAATTAAAAATTTTATAATGTGTATATTTATAATCCATAATAACGTCAAGTTCACATGATCTAATGCTATAGCAAATGCGCCGTTAATATTACACAATTTTCCCAAGATATTTGTATTACCGATCTGCAACAAGCCGTTTTTATATTTGATGCGCATGTGTATAACTTACTTTTGGCAAAAGGTGAAATTTAAAGCAAACTAGAAAAGATTTCTTTTTACACTATCAAAAGAAGGATGTGGTAGAAAAACGGAAGAAATCGTCATATGGACACATTTAAACGTACACCTAATGCCTGGAAAGCTCTATAGACCTAAAAGGCACTAAAAATCGTACAACTTACGAGAAAAACGTACATTTGGCAACCCTACCTTCTACCCACCCGTCTTGAAAATTTCCCTCCTCAGTTATCTCGTCACTCCATACTCGTCAAAAGGTGCATTTCTTTTCCACAGTTAGTGATGAAAAGAAATTTTTTTGGGATGGGAGGCGAAAAATAAGTCACTCTGTGAAGTTGAAAAAAAAGTGTTGTTTTAAAAAAACCTTAGCGCACTTAGTATTGGGTATAGAAAAACGTTTTTATTGTGAAATCTGTAGAGAATTTAATGCTCTTTCTGTTTGTAATTAAGTACACAAAAAATTTATAATTTTCCAGTTATAGGCAAAAAAACTGAAAAAAAGTCCGAAAATTTGGCGATTTTTTGGCTCCAAAAAGTTTAGTCTCGAGATATTTTGTTGGAAAACAAATAATTCCTGTTATTATCATTCCCATAAACACTTTAAAAACATAAAATCTTCTAGCAGAATTTTTGCATCTATTGGCTCTATTTCCTGACAATTTGACTGGATTAATTACTTTGTAACAAAGTACTTCGTGGTAGATTCCTATTAATTTTTTTCAGAAATCTGTCTAGAAAATTAGTATTTGTGCGGATCTTTGTATAAAAAGGAATTAACACAGACTCAACATGATGAAACTTCTACTCTAACCGACTAATTACCACCAAGGAAAAACATCCACCAGTAAATATAATAGAAATTTCTTCCTTATTTGAGTCCCTTATTCATGCAATATGTATGCCATAATGGAGGCAAATATGTATTTCTTCTTACCTTACTTGTAATATTTCTCTTTACTCCAATATTTACCCCTGAATTAGCCAGGAACTGCGGTTCCGCCATATTGTGACAACACAAATAATCCTCCAGTCAATGTCAGTGAATTTAGTTACCGCTGGGGCAAACTTCAAACGATAATCTTGAACAGAAATTTTCACCTTATTCAAACACTTTATTTATGCTTAATATCATCCATAAATAAAGCGAATTTTCCATTCGATTTTACTGGTGGGATTTTGCCCTGACATTAATCAGACCCTGATTCAATATAAACAAACAGAAGCCGCCATCTTATGACTACATCCTCAGTTGTTTCACACACAACTAGTAACACTAAACTATCCGTCTCCACCTCTTTATTTACAATTCCATTAGTCTTTGCACCCGCTGTTAAAAAAACAATGACCACGCCGACCCTTGTGTTATTCGCTTTCTAACAGTGACATAGCTAACAACTATTCCAGTATTTTGCTATCACAATTTCAGAATCCTGGCATCCACTCGGTGACTTAATGCTATGAATAACTGTGTTTGCATCTAGTGGAACAACTTCTGACACGCAAAGTTATGTTTAATATTATATCTCACATGTGTTTTATAAAAATTCCCTACTATTCCACTAGATGCAGACACAGTTCTTCATAACCAATAAGTCAGACATCTTATTTTGGATTATTACTAGACGTCCTACTGTTGCTCTGATGCAAAGACTTGCATTCTTGCCAACTTACCAATAGCTTCCGTAAAACTTTACCGATATCACCCAAAGCGATATAAGTAAGCGTACAAACTTAATACTGGAATCGGGCGTAAATTAACACAGTTGAGCCATCTTGTGGATGGGGTCATACTCCACATACGCAAGCTTTTAGTATGACGTTACATATGACAGGATATCTACCATCTGCGCATATTTTCTAAATCTTTGGCAATCATGGAACTGAATTTTGTTTATCACATTTATTGCAAAATAATGGGTTTAGCGAGAGGGGCGTCCAGATGCGCTTGACACCACGAAGTTTTCTTCAACTAGAGACATTTCGGCTATTAATCAAGACGAAACAAATTTTACAACTTTAGTGGAGTGAAGTAAGAAAACAGTTAGGCACCTTCCTGTATTTTAACACCGACCGCTACGTGGCGTGCGACCTTGATTGATGTTACCTCTCACATTTAAGATAGGACGTTTACGTATGTTGTTTTGGTATCACCTGTGGTAACGAACGATCGTGTTTTATATATTAATTTATTTATCACAATTTTTTTCCGGTGTAAAATTCTTTTATTTAAACTTGGTAATGGTGAAACAATTTTACGGAAATTATTGATAAGTTTGCAGCTATGTAGTAGTATATAGTACGTATATAGTAGTGCTCGCGATTATACGTATAATACGAATAAAACGTAATATGCCGATTCGGATTTTGGATAGGTATAATATGGTAAAACCGGTTCTCTACGTATACGGTTTATACGTATTATACGTATAATCGCGAGCACTAGTATATAGCACGATGTTTCTTAAACGTATAAACTCAAATGAATTAGAATGCTTACATGAAATAAGAAAATTCAATTATAATACAACAGTTTCAAAGGTACTTCATAATTTATGAATAACATATGAAATGTTTTGTATAAGTAAAATCTAAAACATATATTAAAGTTGACCACTTTCCTCAGGGAGCAAAATTCCCAATAGTTTTTTTAGTATAGGAAATTTCATCTTCATGAAACGCAAAATTTATATTTTAAATAACACAAAAAATTCTCTTATAAAACAGTGTTGCAAGATTGAAACTGAGTTTATCAGGCTTTTTTGTGGTTTTTTTTTTTTAATTATTATTTCAATTTGATTCTGAGCATTTTGTTATTGTAAATTGGCATAAACATTTTATTTTAGCATATAATGTAAATGTTTTCGAAACCATTTAAAATTTTTACATACAAGCTAAAATACTGTTCATTTAAATGCAATTGCTTGTTTAAAATCTATTATGCATTCTCAATATAATCTACTATAAAATACAAATAAAAAATCGATTCTAAATATTTATAACTGTAGTAGTTGCAGAATTCGGTTCACACTCTATAAGAATTTTTAGTACCACTCCCACCCCTAAACCCAAAGGACGGTCTTCTATTTAAATTTCTTTCTCAAGTATTGCAGAAACCTACGTCAAAAATAATTTACGTTCCACATGTAAAAAAATATACTACCATTATTCTTCTTTACATATTCTGATGTTCAGAAAACGAAGGGATGCTTGAATTTGCTGTTCTAACAATAAAATATTATTTTTCCCTTTTATTAAAATTCTTATTTTAGCTCTATTTTAATTCCTTTTAATTTATTAAAACAAACATTGTCTGTCTTTAGTTGGCATAAGAGAAAATTTTTAAAGAGATAATGAACCAATTACTTGCTTAATTAATGCAATTAATAATGACGACAATTTTTTATTATCTAAAGCAAACATGATTAAAAAATTCCGCTCGAGAAACTTATTTGTATTACCTCTGCGATTCCATAATTTTTATGCTTAACAAAACAAAATTAATGAGAATTTAAAGTAAAAAAATAGCAACACACTTTAATATTTATCTAACTAGATAGGAATTAATTTTCAAGCAACGCATTTTTTAAAGAGCGTTTAGGATACTTCTTACTAACAAAAAAGGCGTAATTACTTTTTACGAAAAACTTTTTTTTTTAGTTTTTACAATCAATTGATAACGAAATATAGTTGGAAAATAAACTGAGATATTCGAACAAATTTAATTATAATTACTACGTTGCTGTACTATTTTAAAATATTCAGCGATCCATTATAAATGAAATCTTGAAAACTTGGAAGTCGCAGAATATGAAACGAAAACAGATATAGAGGGAAACAAGACCTTTATTAGTTTGCTATAATATTAATATTGCTTTATTTTTTATTCATTATCAAGGTATTCACACTCCATGTAATCTACAAAAAGTCTCTAACAACTATTGTAGATAAGATGTTTTCTATTTAAAATTTAAATCTCAGAATTCGAAACAGCCTTCACTTAATTTGTATTTATTTATTTTTATTTTATTTATTTATTTTGAAAAAGGGAATTTGCAAAACTCAGATATGAATCGAGAACGGGCACAGTAGGAAATAAGATCTCGCTTAACCCCTTAACCCTCTCGCTGCGTAATTGTTTTATCAAATAACTTCAAAAATTGCGTATTTTACCCCTTCGCGACGAGCGACTTTTAAGAATTTTTATTCTTTTTTCACCTGTTTTTCAAAACTAAAATTTTTCTCTAATTTAATCGGGAGAATGCTCCGATCACATAAGGCAAAATTTACAATAAAAAAAATGACTGGTGGGAATAATAAAGGAGGGTTAATTCGACGGAAAAATGCATCCCCGAGGAAATCTCGGGTTGCGCAAATTTTGCTTCTTTTACGTTGCCTGAGGAAATCTCGGGTTGCGCAGAGAGAGTGTTAACAGTCGAATTAAATTATGGTTTCCAAACTGCTTATTGGCACCACTTTTTTGAAAAAGAAATATTCACATTGTTAAATGACAGGTGAAGTGATACCTTAATAAAGCCAATTACAGTATTTTATAAAACTGGTGGGAATCAGACAATCTGAATAAAAGACACAGCCGATGAATATCACAGGAGCGAGAATTAAGTGGTTAATTTACAGCAGTTTTAATAACTATTTATTTTATGTTCATTTGCAAGTTGTGTGCATTCCATGAAATTTAAAAGGAATCACGTACTACTATTGAAAATTTTAAAAAAGAGAATACTCTATTTAATCTTTCTATTATTCCAGGCTTCGTACGCTTCAGGCACTTTCAAGGATCTTTTACCAGAATTTTCGTAAAGCAATATTTCCCTTATTTAATGAAAAAAAAATCTATCTGAGCTATAGCGACCGGTACTTGACTCAATTTCTAGTACTACAAAAAACCCCATGAATTCCTTCATGCGTACGAAACCTGTGTTCACCGAATGTGCATGCATATTTTATTTTATTTATATATTTATTTATATTGAAAATGTGGACATTGCAAAACACTGCCATGAATCGAGAACAGTACAGTAGGAAAAAAGAGATTGTTTAATTTATTACAATTTTAATATTGCTTTATTTTATAATCTTTAGGACGGTGTGTGCACTCCATGAAATTTAAAAGGGGTCTCACACCGCTATGGAAGAAAAGAAATTCATTTAAAAATTCTATTATTCACTGAATTTGTATTTTTTTTTTTTTTTTTGAAAATGTGGACTTTGCAAAACTCTAATATGAATCAAAAATAGGCAGAGTAGGAAAGAAGAGCTTGCTTAACTAACAATAATTTTAATATTGCTTTATTTTATATTCAATAGCAAGGTGTGTACACGCCATGGAATTTACAAGGAGTCTCGCACCACTCTTGAACATAAATAATTTCTATTTAAAATTTCTATTATTCACTGAATTTATATTTATTTATTTATTCTATTTATTCTATTTATTTATTTTGAAAAAATGGACTTTTCAAAATTCTGATATGAATCGAGAGCAGGCATATTAGAGAATAAGAGGTTAATTTGCGACAATTTCACTATTGTTTTATTTTATGTTCATTAGCAAGGTGTACACACTCCATGGAATTTAGAAGGACTCTCGCACCACTATTGAAGATAAATAATTTCTATTTAAAATTTCTATTATTCTCTAAATTTATATTTATTTATTTATTATATTTATTCATTTATTTTCAAAACGTGGACTTTGAAAAACTCTGATATGAATCGATAAGAGAAATAGTAGAAAATAAGAGTTGTTTAAGTTACTACAATTTTAACATTGCTTTACTTTATGTTCATTAGCAAGGTGTGTACACTCCATGGAATTTACAAGGAGTCTCTCTAACCAATATTGAAGATAAAAAAATTGCATTTAAAATTTATGTTATTCACTGAATTTGTATTGATTTATTTATTTTGAAAATGTAGGCATTGCAAAACTTTGATTTGAATCGAGAATAGGCACACTTGGAAATGAGAACTTGCTTAATTTAATACAATTTTAATATTGCTTTATTTTATGTTTATTAGCAAGGTTGTTCACTCCACGGAATTTACAAGGAGTCTCGCAATAAAAGAACAAGGAATAAAAGAAATTCTATTTAAAATTTCTGTTATTCACTGAAATTGTATTTATTTATTTATTTTAAAAACGTGGACTATGGAAAATTCTGATAAGAATCGAGAAAAGGCATCGTAGGAAAAAAGAGCTTGGTTAGTTTAGTAGAATATTAATGTTCGTTTAATTTACACTAGTGTGCAAAACTTAAGCAACAGTCACAAAATGTGTATTTTTGAATACGTGAATACTCAAAAGAAAATTCTATAAACCGCAAGTTTAGAAAATAGATATTATCCTAATGGCACAGCCAGTCGAGGTGAACTCTCCTTGACATCACAAATGGTCACAAGAGTCACAGTCACGACAATAAACTGAAATGTGATATCTTTCATTCGTCGCATTCTTACATTCACTTTGTCACTCCATTGAGAGGTTACTATGAGTGCTGATTTGCGAAGAGTCATGAGGTGAATTTACAATGAAGTTACTTTGTGATTGTCTTGTGACCGTCATTTGGAGACTCCATTGTAAAGTCCTCACAATAGCAGCTTTGTGACGAGTTCCTAAGTGACAGAAAAGGAAATCATCTGGTGACTTTTTACAAAGGATTAAAATGGTGACTTTACAGTACAGTATGGGTCACCTGAAAGTTACCACGTGACTTTATTGTGACACTATTTGGTGACCCATCGTAATGTAATGCTCACGATGACTTCAAAAATGACTCTTCATATGACAGTCACGCGAGAATCACAAGGTAACTTCATTGAAATGTTACCTGGTGACTCATCACAAGTAATAGTCACGGTGATTTCTCAGCGGAGTCACCACTTGGTAAGCACTTGGGAAATAATAGCATAATCGCCAGAATCTGATTCTACCTCTTCATTGCATTTTTCGTCAATTGTTTCAACAATTTCTTCTGCAGTTAAGGCTCCAGATCCTTCTAAACTATTGTCATCTGCTACACACTCTGCGAACGTAATATTATACTGTAAATTTTCAGAAAGTCTGATAATTCTATTTCTTCGAAAGGTCTGCCGTTTTCGTCATTTGCATTACAACAACTCTTTTTAGATGGATGGATAAATCCGGCATGTCGAAACATTATTCTATTGTTTCAGATTGTACAGCGTCCCACGCCGTATATAAATCGTTGATGGCCGTGAGTAATGTTATGTCGTAACTTTCTTTAAGATCAATCGAAAATAAAATTTGTTCTAGAACCTTTTTACGATAATGAGTTTTTAAATTTTGGATTATACCTTGGTTCATCAGTTGCACTTGTGCTGCAGTATTAGGTGGTAAATATTCAATCTTTATAGAGCTCAGTGTTTGTAGTTTACAATGACGCTTCACATTATCTAACAACAATAGAATATTTCTGTTTTGACGAGAAATTTTTTTATCCAGTTCTTTTAACTCCTTAACTGTCGCATTAAATTACGGTTTAAAAATTCAAATTGCTTATTGGCACCACTTTTTTGAAAATGAAATATTCGCCTTATTTAACGACAGGTAAATTAATACTATATAAAGCCAATTACACTATTTCAGAAAACTGGTGGGAATCAAACAATCTGAATAAAAGACACAGCCCGTGAATATGACGGGAGCGAGAATTAAGGGGTTAATAAACTGATGCAGATTTTACGCAGTGTTGCCAGATTAGGGACTTATTTAATTCAGATTATTTGATTGCCACCACTTTTTAAAAATAGTATAATTCGCCTTATTTTTCAGAATTTTTATTCTATTTTGAAATATGCCGAATATTCCTATTTCAAAAAAGCGGTGGCAATCCACAATCTGGGGACAAAAAAGTCCCCAATCTGGCAACACAGATTTCCAGGGCTTTGTCATCCAGGCTTTGAAATTTGTCAAAAAATAAAAAGGCAGTGTTTTAACTCATTTAAAGCAACGGTACTTAGTTCATTTTTCATTAACAGTAATTTTAAATTCTCACTTCCTTCCTTCCATATTGGCACCTACCATCACAGTCGTCCTGTCATTTCTAAGCTTGTCACTTGTGCACGTTTCACTTTTAACACTAGAACTGCCGCAAATTTTACTGAAGTGTTATAAAATATTTCACACCAGAAATTTTAATTGAAACTACTTAACTTATTTATTTATCTTATTTCCCCGTGATAAATTTTCTATTATTCTCCTTATCCTAGCGGGCATCCTCCAGGGGAGCGTGTTGGGCCCATTTTTATTTAACATTTTCTTTAACGATATCCCACGTTCCTTGCACACTCACCTCGCTCTTTATGCGGACGACACCTGTATTTATGCTTCGACACACCACCCGTATACTCTATACAGGTACCTACAGACTCATGTTGATGACTTCATGATGGACTGGTGTATGCTTTGGCGCGTTGTCATAAATGAAACTAAAACTACTGCAGTATATTTCTCTCGCAAAATAATTTTCCCTAACAGAATCATTATTAACAACACTGCTGTCCCTTGGTCAGACCAAGCTAAGTATCTTGGGGTCATTCTGGACCACCGCTTAACTTGGAAAAAGCACATTTTCTCCATCAGAGGTAAAGTCGCTGGAGCCTTTAACTCCATAAAACCTCTCCTTAACAGTAAAATCTTGTCTGTCCACAATAAATTAATTCTCTATAACTCATGCATCTTTCCCATCATAACCTATGCCAGTCCGGTCTGGGGCTTCACTTGTAAGACCACTTTGGACACCCTTAGTCGCTTGCACAATTCCAACCTGCGTACTGTCCGTAACGCATCTCGTTATCTTCGCAACTCCACGGTCCGAAGAGACCTAAAAACTACTACCTTACGTAAGCGCATAAACGACATAGCCAAAAAATTTTATAAAAAATTTTTTGACCTCCCTAATGAAATCGTAGCGGAGCTACCGGATTATGACGCTTTTGAACCCCACCATCGGAAACGGCCCAGGTTTTCCATAATTATGGACACTCAGTAACATCTGAGTTCACCACGCTTTATTTTGCCTCTTCTATATTTTCTTACCTTTTTATATATTTTTCTCAAAAAAAAAAAAAAAAAAAAAAAAAAAAACTCTCTATATACTATAGAGACCATAAAAATTGTAAAACTTAAAAAATAAAATGTATGTCCCTGATTAGTCCCTTTTTTGGTTGGATGTTGTGGTCTTGCCACCCTAGCTTTTCTTGCCCTTGCTTGGTGAGTGTTTCTCTGAACAGTACTAACTTTAACTTTCTAAATTCCTTATAGTAGTTTTGCAACTACAGTTTGACTTTACTTATTTTAAGATTCTTGTATTTTTTAAGATTTATTGTTAACTTTCTTTCATCTTAAGATTATACCTTAAAAATTAATTTTATTCCTTTTTTTTTCTTAAATTTCTTATTTTCTCTTGTTAACTTCTTTTACTCTTCTAGTAGCTTTGCTACAGTTTAACTTTTTCCCAATGGCTCATTAAAACATAAGACATTCCAATTTCCTAGTCTGGGTGTTAAGCTGCTATCAACTAGGAAACCCCTTAATGCTGATTACCTGTTCAGTACCTGTTCAGTACCCGTGATAAATTTTAAACTTATTTTAGAAAACAATTTCTGGGGATAATCGAAATATTTTTATTTGGTAGCGGTCAAAATGACCGGTACGGCGGTTCTAGTGTTAAATGTTAAAGTCTTATTAGGAAGAAGTTTATAAAACAACCCTGTTTCATCGGCATTAAACAGGTCTTTCATTGCATAAGTAGAAATGAGTTCGGGTAGCTTTTCACAGAATTCATTGCAAACAGCGAGGTCTATAGCACTACTTTCACCACACACAGATTTGTGTGGATATTTCGGTGCTTGAAACATGTCAGTCATCCTTCGCTGCAATTGAAATTTTTGATATCCATGAGTAGTGCAAGTTCTTTCGCTTTAGTTGCCAATATAGGTCCACTCAAAGGTACATTTATTGACTATGCATCTTTTGTCAATAACAGTAAAATTTCTTCTAAATCCCCGTGGTCTGCTGCTCTCATATGTTTTCGTCCTTTAGAAAATCTTTCCATTTCCCATGATTTCAGGAGGAATTCTTTTTTTTCAAAGTAAGAGAGCGTATTCTTGATTTTAAAGAAACAAAATCCTTTACTTTCTCAAAAACACTTTAGCAGTAAGTAAAACCACTGACTGAAAAATTCGATCACTACACTGCAGATAGAGTGTAGTAATAAAAAAGGTTTCCTCTATCTTTAACAGATGTCCACAGTGTGGATTTCCAGGAATGTCACGTTGTCAAATGCTATTGAAGGTTTTTGGAACAAGCACAATGGAAGAAGGGGTGGAGGTGTCAATGATGGACAGATGGAGCACTAAGAAAGCGGATATCAAATGCATGGGATTTTATGTATTCTAGTTCAGAACAATTCTCACAAAAATGAAAGAAAGAAAGTTATTTCAAAGATCTAAAATCCGTGAAAAAGTGAGGAAAAATTAAAAAAATGGAATTGTCGTTAGTTGGAATTAAACGAAGTCAAGAGAAAATGAGTTCCCATAAATGAAAATTTTTAACGTTATTCTGACATTTAAAATTTCGGGCCTTCATGTTTAGTTCGAATTAAGCGGAGATTCGATTTATCCGATTTCGAATTAACGAGAGTCCACTGTAAAAGAATTTTCTATTATTCACTCAATTTGTATTTATTTATTTATTTTGAAAACGTGAACTTTGCAAAAATCGTTTATGAATCGAGAACATGCACAGTAGGGTGTAAAAACTCGCTTAATTTACTAAAATTTTAATATTGCTTTATTTTATGTTCATTAGTAAGATGTGTACACTCAATGGAATTTACAAGGAAACTCGCACAACTATTGCAATGTTGCCAGCTTGGACACCATATTTTTTTCGAAATTTTAAATTCATACAGGAAATTCTAAAAGAAGATTTTTACTTTAAGTTATCATTAAAATTTCTGTCAAAATAAAGAAAAAAATACTATTTTTAATTTCTGACACGAATTCGGATTCTCTGAATAAAAATGAAGACCAAACCGGCAACCCTACTACAATCGAACAAAAAAAAAATCTATTATTCACTGAATTTGCATTTATGTATTTTGAAAGCGTAGATTTTGAAAAACTCTGATGTAAATCAAAAACAGTCACGGTAGGAAATAAGAGCTTTATTAGTTTAGTACAATATTAATATTGTTTTATTTTATGTTCATTAGCAAAGTGTGTATATTTATCGAATTTACTCGCTTTTTATGGAAGTCTCGCACCACTACTGAAGGATAAAAAAAATATTTAAATTTTTTATTATTCACTGATTTTGTATTTATTTATTTTGAAAAAGTAGACTTTGCAAAACTCTGGTATGAATTGAGAATGGGCCACGGTAGGAAGTTAGAGATTGCTTAACCCTTAATTGCATAGTGATGTAAATTTCCATCACCTTTTTATTTAATTTTGAGTGCGTAAATTAAGTTCTTACAACCATTATATTTATATAGAAATATTAATCCTCTAAAGTTTACAAAAGTACGCTACTAAATAAAGTTAAAAATCTATCTTAAGACTTCTGGCGTCTAATCTTTAATATGGAAATAAAAAACACAATTCTAAAGAATAATTCATGCAATTAAGGGTTAATTTACTACAATTTTAACATTTCTTTATTTTATATTCTTAGAAAGATGCGTGGAATTTACAAGGAGTCTCGCATCACTATTTAAGTTAAGAAATTCTCTACTTAAAATACAAACCACAGAATTCGAAACCGCCTGTATTATTCACAAAATTTGTAATTTTTTTGGTTAAACAAGTCGAAAAATTGTATAAATGTGTGCACGCTGATTAAAAATGTTTACATCGTTTCTGAATCGCCCAGCTTTCCAACACCACCATTTCTTAAAAGAAACAATAAATTCCAGGCGTTGTCGATACCATAAAGCACATATTTGTATTCGGAATTCGTGGTACCGAAAAATCGGGCGATTTGACAAATATATAGTTATTATTCTCCTTTCAATATAATGTGTAATATTATTCCAATTTTATTTGAATAAAGAAGATCTTCAAAAAAGAAGAGTTCAATTTCTGAATAGAAACGGAAAAATTTAATGAATCAAAAAATGTTCTGCACATTCTTAAGAAACCTTTTTTGAAAAGATTAGAAGTTATGAGAAATTCAGATAATTCACAATCTTAAAAAGATACTTTGGCTTTATTCACTTTTAAAAGAAAGCTATTCTTTTTTATCTAATGCTTTTTTGGCGATTCAAATCACTGAGATAAGTCTTTCGAGAAGTAATTTTGGCTTAATTTGAGAAAAATTGATTTTCCAAATGACGTATGGTATGGAGTTGTACTAAGTCAACTCTTTTATATCGAACGTTAAAAGTCATTACAGAAAGGATGTTAGCGTAATGGATTCTATATAAAGGTATGTATGGCAGAGATTAATTTTCAGATAATGATAAGAATAGAATTAAAAAGTAGTTGCTGGGGCGTACGGTGTACCAAACCCTTAATTAAAATATTAAATTTTGCTTTTGTGCTTTTCTCATCAACTTTTTATTAACTGTAATTTTTAATGAGACAACATGTTATCACGTAATGCGATTATACTAATACCAGAAATGGCAAACCTATGGCACTTTTGCCATAAGTGGCACGTTAAAGATTATTTTTGGCACGGCATAGATTCAGGTTCTACATTAAAATATAGAAGAACTTCACAAAGTGCATTAATTAATCTAGATGGTTTCTCAGTTTATCTGAATTCTATTAATTCGGTTGTTGCTCATTATCATATAGACTGCAGAAACTGACAGACAATTTAATGTATCCCAATCTAGCTCAGTACTGTCTCACAAAATTTTAAAAATAAGAGAGAATTAGGAGATTATTGCAAATCAAAGATTAAAAAGTATTATAAGCAAAAATGCCTATAGTAAAGTGTCGTTTGGACGCATAGTATCCTAAACCCGTAATTAAAAGATTAAACGTACTGTTGTGTTTGTCTTTATTAAATTTTAATTAACTGCACTTTTTAATGATACGACGTGTTCTAACGTAATGGGATTATGCAACGTCAGAAACCGAATCAATAATTTTCTGAATAAAACCCCATTCACCGTTATACATGAAACACAAACAACATTTATTATTGTACACTCAGTATTTTAATAAAAGGAATAACAAGAAGAATTTATGAAAAAAATTGTTGAAACAAAATTACCTTTACTATCTAAACTCTTTTTTAAAAACCAAAATGAATTCTGTATCTATATGATTTTTTTTTTTATTTTTCACATTGTTGTCAAATATTAAAACTAATTACATTAACCGAAATTATAAATATTATAACGGAAAGTCAGTATACGTTTAAGTCAACTGGTTAGTAAAATATTAAAATTAATTACATTGGAAAAAGTCGCGTGTTTTCCTTAGACAATTATAATTCCTTGTTTTATTCATTCATTTTTTCTTTAACTAATTACGGAAAAAAATGTTTAGGTACTTATGCTTGTAAGTTAACGAATATATTAGATAAATTTAAAGAAACTAATTGTATAATTATACGATTGAGTTAAACACAAAAGAACAATTAGCAAATTTTTCATCATGAAATTATATTTATACGAATAATAAATCTCTTTCTTTTGTAAATTAAAACACTTCTTTAATTTCTTAGCATTTCTATGATTCTAATTTATCTACTATTTAGTATGTTTTAGTCAAATATTGAAAGTTTTCTAATTAATTTACACTGCAATAAGATATGCATTTTTTTCCATCAATTGATTTACTTGTTTACTTAAACACTTATATTTTACCGCAATCTGATGACAAAAATAATTGTGAGTTTCAAATTATTGAATGTATAAAATATTTCACACTTAATGATTTTTTGTTTTCTTTTTGTTTTTCTTTCTTTTTTTTTTACCCAGGGAAGGCTTGCCAATATCCAGGATATGTACGGTTTATACTTTGCCATCAATAAATTCAAAAGAAAATTATCATGTTATTTAAAGTTAACATTGCTCACAAATTCTGAGATAAAATGACCAAATATTACTTTCCAAAAATTAGTGGTGAGAAATGCAATAACCGCGGCTAACCTGGGTATGCCATACCCTGCGAGCATTATCCCATATTAACCCTTTAAGAACTTGTATTCAGCATGTTTGACAGGAATTTTATTCAGTTCACACCACTTTTTTTGTTAAACACTTAGTTTTACTTTATGAATCACTGAAATGTGTTAATTAAATAAGGCAAATTTTGGTTTTCTCATTTAGTGGTATCAAAAAGTGACAAAATCACAAATGTAATTCTACGAAAACGCACCGTAAGTCTTTAAAAAATTGAACATCCCTATGTTATAGTTTCGGCGGTTAATGGGTTAAAGCGCTGCCATCCAAATACTCAAGGCCAGAGGACACGAGATGTGAAGTCATCACTAATCGACCGACTTCTCATTAGTGTTGGTATTGACACCGGAAAATTTTGAATAGTAATTTTCTTTTATCTTATTTGTGTAACATTTATCATCCTATAAAATAATAATAACTATTTAAACTAATGGTGAGAATTCGGAATCCCTATAAGAATTTGGCCAGATGCGGAATGCCACAGTGGTGCCGCATCTGGCCGATTTTCTATTGGGGCGTTCCTAATTCTCACCAGTCAGTTTAAATAATTCTTATTGTTTCATAAGGTCATAGATATTATACAAACAAAATGAAAGAAAATTACTATTTAAAATTTTCCGATGTGAATTCCAACATTAATGAGAAGTCGGTCGATTAGTGATGACGTCACAACTTGTGTCCTCTGGCCTTGAGTATTTCGATAATAGCGCTTTAACCCATTAACCGCCGAAACTATAACATAGGGATGTTCAATTCTTTTTTCTTCAGAAAAACGTTTGCCACCACAAATTTTGAAAGAAAATCTTCGCTTTATTTAACCTCTTAACGGTCACATTAAATTACGGTTTAAAAATTCAAATTGCTTATTGACACCACTTTTTTGAAAAGGAAATATTCACCTTATTTAATACAGGTAAAATGATGCCCTAATAAAGTCAATTACACTATTTTAAAAAACTGGTGGGAATCAAACAAAAATGAATAAAAGACACAGCCCGTGAATATCAACGGCAGCGAGAATTAAGGGGTTAATGATCAAAATTTACGCTATTAAATAAGGCAAAATTTTTAATTCAAAAATAGTAGTAGCTGTATCGTAAATATAAGCATGGGCATTTAATTTTACTGTTGTGTCAACGCAACACGAGCTTGTAATGCGTTAATGCAGGGGTGCAAACTGTGGCCCGCCGGATACAACTAAAATTTTACAGTTATCTTTGCCTTATCTAATCGTCGAATTGCTGCGATTCAACTTGTCGACTATTTCTTTAAAATTGTAGTGGTATCCGGCGGACCACAGTTTGACGCCCCTGCGTTAATGGGTTATATATTAATTTCACTTAAATAATTATGTAATGTCACTTAATAAAGAACTTTGTTTTTGGTAAAATATTATATTTCTGGTTTCTTTCATTCTCATATGCAAATTTTTGCTTTCTTTCATAAATAATATTAGGGGGGATAAGAAGAAGCATTGGGGGGGGGGGTAAGAAGAAACAAGAAGCATGCTTCTTGTTTGTGCATTTCTACACAGAACTACAGAGAGCTTTTTTCATTAAAATCATCGAATTATTAAAAAAATGTTTGATATAATTATAAAAAATGTATTTTTATATAATACTTTTTTTTCCAAAGAAAAGCGATCTTAATCATCTATTTTCATCATTAAAAATAAAATATTAGTAATAAAACTATGGAAAATTTTTTAAATTTCCATGAAAACATTGCTGCATCATTAATACAATTACCTGGTGTCACGCGTAAATCAGGGCCCCAAATTCTCTGCACACCACTAATTTCTTAGAGTTTATTTCGCCATCTTTAATCTCATCTTCAATAAACCAAATCCGTGAAAGTCTAACTCCCGTGAATTTCACAGGTAGTGCAGGCTACTATTAAAAAATTCTGATTGTTTTATTCTCACCAGTTTTTTTAAATTAGTTTAATTGCCTTTATTCACACCCGTTTTTTTCCGCCATTAACACTAGAACCGCCGAATATTTTACTCAAGATTTATAAAAAGAGTTTTACACCAGAATATTTATTTAAAAAAATTTAATTTATTTAACACTAGAACGGCCGTGAGCGGTCATTTTGACCGTTACCATATGAATATATTTCGGCTCAAATCAGAAAATTCATTATAAAATAAGTTTAAGAGATAAAAAGGAGAAAAACGTTAAAAAAAATAAGTTAAACTGATTTAAATCAAAATTCTGGTGTGAAATATTTTTGTAAAATTTGCTGAAATTTCCGGCTTTTCTAGTGTTAATTAGACTATATTTGTGCTGCATACATTTAACATATCTTATGAAAAAATTTCTGGTGCGAATCGACTATTTACAATTTGGCGGGGGACAAAATGACCCCTAATGGCGGTTCTAGTGTTAAATAATGTGAATATTTCTATTTCTTAAATATTGGTGGCAATCAAATACTCTAAATTTAAAAAAAAGTAGCCTAAATTTATTCGGAGCGGCGCTTAATGTGTTAAAGAAGGAGAAGAAAATTACTTTAAATTACTGGTGTCGAGAGCATTTGGAGCCCGATTTACGCGGAACACCTGGCAGGACTAATTATTAACACTAGAACCGCCAATAGGTATTATTTTGACCCCTGCCAAATTGGTAATAGTCGATTCGAACCAGAAATTTCTTCATAAGATATATTAAATATATTGGGGCATTCTCACAATCTTTTGAATGTTGGGAAAAAAAAAATCGTTCAAAATTAAACTTGCTAAAATAACATTTTAATCGGATAGACGAATGCATTAATGATTCAAAATAAAGAAAAAATGGTAAGCAGCGAAATTTTTTTTTTATTTAACAGAGGTTTAAGTTAAACTTACGAGTTTAATTTTCCTTACCATTTTACCCCTATAACTTTTTATTTTCTTCTAAATTTTTACTTATAATGAATTTGCATAGTACCCACAGGACATCCAAATAAGAAATTGTAAGAATGTAGTACTTTTAATACAGAATTTTTGTATAACATTGTCTTAATGGGGGTGTTAAAGAAGGGACGGTAAGGTAAAAAAAGGGGATGGTATTGGAAAAAAGGGGGCAAAATGGTAAAAAAAGAGACTGTAAGGATGGAACGGTAAGGAAAATTACCACCTATTTTTAGGAAAATCATGTTAAGACTAAGTGATAGCCACAATGTTCATTGATTTTTAGAAACAGTTATTAACATTGGATTAAATTATTTTTTTTTTTAATTTACCTCGAAAAGTGCAGGAATAAATCTTGGAGACGGTGAGACTACCAATAAAGCCACGATGCTTGAAACTGATATTTAAATGCTGATTTAAATTCTACTGTAAATTTCCTGCCAAAGAATTTTAGACATTACTTCTCTAGCATACTTCTGCATGAGAAAAAACTTGAAAAACATTCTGTGGCTGCATCTGGAATGATTTTCTGTATAATTTTAGAAGAGGGATGGTAAGGAATCTAAAACCCAGGGACAGAGTTTTAAAAATAATAACAACCCTAAAAATGTGTGCAGGTTCATTTTTAGCTACATATTTATATAAAACAATAACTCCAATTTCAGAAAAAAATCACATTGAATTATTTTTATCGAAATAATTTTATCCACACAGCTCCAAACTTAAAAATCAGCATCAGGGACACGGAACGGTATAGGAGTTTTCCTTGTGTTTGGACCCACAACATCGTCCAAAACTTATTTATCGCGTTAATATTGTTGTGCAATCATACAATGGGATGTTCCCCAGTACATGAAATAAAAAAAAACAAAAACAAAAAAGTGTATTAAAAGAAAGATTATTATTCAGGGACATGAAAGTCAAAAGATTGTGAGAATGCCCCATATGCAGCACAAAAATTGGCAAATTAAAAGAGTTTAATAGTTTTAAATACAAATTCCGATGTTAAACACTTTTTATTAAACTTAAGCAAAATAGCAGGCCGTTCAAGTGTTAAATTCAGTGACAGATTTATTACATATTTATACCCCCCCCCCCCCCACAAAAAAAAAAAAAAAAAAAAAATCTATCAACACATTTTTATAATCCTTTTCTGGTTACTATAAAAAAAAAACATCAAATACTTAAAAACACTTTCGCATAATTATCGAATTTTCCTTTTATTTATTAAGTTTATTTAGAAAAGAAAAGCGACTTATTGTTTTTGTTGATACTAAATATAAATTCATTTCTATAAAGGAAGAAATAAATTTATTATTTGCTTAAACTTATTTTTTTCTTATGTAAAGGGATTCAATGCAAATTTCTTATTAATATTTTAAAATCCATTAATATTTTTTTAGAATTTATTAAAGGTTAACTGATAACGAAAAAAAAAATTGTTATATATTTCAAAACTTTACAATTCTGTTTGAAAATGCAAAAAAAAAAAAAAAAAAAAAAAAAAAAATATTTCTTATTTCCGTTTAAGTTATTTATTTATTTTTCAATATTAATCGAATCAAAATATCAGCAAAGTCTTGCTTTAATTAAAATTTACTTCGTAAAAAAACAATTTTATTTAAGTTATGAAAAGTAGTATAAAAAATCCTCAGCAATTAGATATTTAAATGTCTTTTAAAAGCAGCCCTTAACCCCCTTAGGGACGAGCGACCGGTATTCGTGCCGAGTAACGTGCTCAGAATCCGTGATTATTCTCACCAGTAAATTTGTATTGTAAATTTTACCTTATTCAATACGAGTATTTTCCCGATTCAATCAGGCAGACATTTCTGCTTTGAAAAAACCGCTGATAAAAGATTAAAAATTCTGTAAAAGATGCTCGTCCCGAAGGGGCTAAGATTTTAAAATTGTAATATTAAATCTATCAACCGTGATGTAATGTTGAATAAGGAAAAAAGTTAAACTATTCCAAAAATATTCAAGACATTTGCATTTGAACAGTGTTGCCAGATTGGGGACTTTCTTAATTTAGATTACTTGACTATCACCACTTTTTGAAAATAGTATAATTTGCCTTATTTTTCAGAATTTTCAATCTATTTTTAAATAAGCCGAATATTTCTGTTTAAAGAAAACGTGCTATTCGACAATCTGGGGACTAAAAAGGCCCCAATCTGGCAACACTGAGTTTGAGACACATGTTGCTATTACCAAAACTTTGAAGAGCACATACAGACACTAGAATGACCGTGTTGTAGGATGTTTGACCCCTACAGTATGAATATATTTCGATTCGAACCAGAAATTTCTTTAAAAAATGACTTTAACACTAGAACACCCGGGAATTTAATCAAGATTCATAAAGATATTTTACACCAGAATTTTTATTTAAAATTATTTCACTGATTTATTTAACGCAAATATGCGTTTTCAAAAGTGTAACTTATTTTGTGAAAGAATTTCTGGCGTCAATTGACATTTAATCATATGGTCGGAGTCGAATCGACTTTTTCTGTGCGTTATTGTGGTAAGAAGTACAAAAATGGAAAAAGTTAAATAAATAACTTAAAAGGCTCTAGATGAAAATTCTGGTGTGAAATATTTTTTTTTTAATTTGAATAAAATTTCTAGTCTTTCTTGTGTTAACTTATTCAGGAGGAAGCAATTCTGTTTCTTAACCCCTTGAAGGGCGGTGATGCCGTCATGGCATCACATAATTTTAATCCCTGATTGCCACATTGGCACCGGAATTTTATAATGAGAATTTCAACTTTATTAAGTACGCGAAAATATGCTTTTACTTGTTTACAAATAAATTCTCATATAAATACGCGTATCATTAAATTATTTCAACATTTTATGAATACAAGTACCTTGCCCCTGAATGGGTTAAATGATGAATTCTCAACAAATTTTTCGATTAAAAAAAATCTTTTTTTTTTTTTTTTTTTTTTTTTTTTTTTGATGTGTTAATAAAAGTAGAATTTTTTTTTAAAAAGTACCTTTAGCGATTAGGATTAAAATTGTATGGTATACTATATATCCCACAGCTCTTCAAGTATTTCAGAACAGCAACACTGTAATTCCCTACACACACATGCATAAGCCTTCTAAATAATAGATTTTTCTCTTCACAGTTTTACCTATTTCTAATGTTTTTTCTGTACACCCAGGTCAAGATATTTTTTTCTCCATCACAGAAGATTTTCCAGTAAAGTGAATAAGAAATTTCAGGAAAGTCACACAGAAAGTCTAGCAAAGACAAATAGTACTTTGTTTTTATAATATTTAAATAACTGCCAACTTTTACACATTTTGAAACAGAGTTCATACGTCTCATGAGACGTCAGACGTTTCGTCAGTAAAAAGTTTTCTTTCGAAAATTCCGTATGGATTCAGAATATCTTAACCCCTTGAGGGGCGGTGGGATATATTTTATTCCACCTACCATTAATAAAATTTTACACCGGAAAAAATTTATTAAATTTTACTTTTCTAACTTTGGTTGAAAAGAGTCCTAAAATTGCTTTTCTTTATTTTGTAATAAGTCTTTTTGCAGATTCCGGTGTGAATTCGACATTACAGAAACGCAATTACTTGCCCCTCAAGGGGTTAATAAAAATCAATTCTTTAAATGGAAGCATTTTGGCGGTAATGCTGATAATGGGTTAATGGCAGAAGGTTCCAGAGGCGCTAACTTATATGGGCCCATGGAGCTCAAGCGCTGCCATCGAAATACTCAAGGCCAGAGGACACGACTTGTTACGTCATCACTAATCAACCGACTTCTCACTACTGTTGGAATTCGCACCGAAAATTTTTGAATAGCAATAATCTTTTATTTTATTTGTGGAATATCGATCGTCTTATAAAATAATAATAAGTATTTAAACTGACTGGTGAGAATTTGAAATCCCCCAATAAAAAATCAGTCAGATGCGGCAACACTGTTGCATTCCGCATCTAGCTGAATTTTTATTTACGCATTCCGAATTTGTACCAGTAAGTTTAACTAATTATTATTATTTCATAAGGTGATGGGTATTCCACAAATAAAATAAAATAAAATTGGTATTCAAAATTTTCCGGTGTGAATTCCAACACTAATGAGAAGTCGGTCGATTAGTGATGACGTCAAAACTGGTGTCCTCTGGCCTTGAGTATTTTGATGGCAACGGCTCAAGCCCACCCAATAATTTACTCTCCCCGTCCACACAATTTATAGTTTTCTATTTTATTATTTATTTCATGCTATTTCATTACTTTTTTCTCATTATTCTCAAGAAATTTCTTTCAGTTGAAGTTTAATGACAAAACAATAAGGATAGCACGATCAAACAATCTTAGAAAGAAAAAAAAACTAGTTATAACAATATAAATTTATTTCAGATTATTAGACTTCTCACCATCAGCTAAAATGCACATTTGTCCGAAATATGATCATTTGTCCTTCCGTTCAAGTTTCGTGGCGTCGCAGTGTAGGAAATCACGAAAAAACAAATGCGCGTTTTAACCGTTTTATTCAGAAACTTCTAATATAACTGGACGCAAAAATGGTAACCTTTTCTTTAAGCACATATCATGTTCCCCACCACCACATGATGGTGGGAGGACTGCGTGCCAAACCGGTTTTTCCCTCCAAAAACTGTCATTGGAATTGCCGTTCCCACCGAGACCAGTATGTCATCTGCGCAGTGTTACCAGTAGGCTACTTTTTTTTATTCAGATTTCTTCATTACCACCACTTTTTTGAAACGGTAAAATTACCTTTGTTTTCGCTTTAATTAATATGTCATTAAATAAGGCACATTTTACCATTCCAAAAAAAAAAAAAAAAAAAAAAAAAAAGGTGCCAATCAAGAATCTGAATTTAAAAAAAGTAGCCCATCTGGCAACACTGCATCAGCGTGCATCGAGAGCTTGACAGTAGAAACAAATTTGCAACAAAGGGATTACCACCAAAAAACGACACCCTTTTGGCAATAAAATATCAGACATGTGTGCTTCAAGGTTCGGCGGATAGAACAAACGGATTCGTTCTCTATTCAATTTCTCTTCTAAGGATTTATTCTTCGTATTAATGTCCACTAAGTGTCTTTTCGTAATAAGTCGATCATGTTCTACAACTTTGAAAATCACTTTCTTTCCCTATCTCTTTCCGTTTTAAGGATAGGCATGCTATCTCAGCAGTTTTACACCAGGTGGCGAAGTAGGAGGTTTCACTCAGTAGGGAATGGCAACTTTATTATACTGTAACCCCACTTTTATGATTATAGCCCTTGCTGGTAAAAAATTATTAAGGTGACAACCGACTTTAGCAGGCACACTGTATATAAAATAAGATTTAAATTTGCACGGTCAGAGAATAAATATAAAAGCTAAGAATTATTATTACACACACATATATATATATATATATATATATATATTCGAAAATTTTCTTAAATAAACATGTCGCAATCTGTTTAAAATATTTCGGAAAATATTGGCAATAATGCATTAAATTTTATTTATTTATTATTATTATTTATTTATTTATTTATTTATTTTTTTTTAAGTACTGTGATTTTTTTTTTCTGGTCAGTTACTTCTCAGAAAAAAAGATAAATTTTCTCCTTTCAATAATTTAAATTTTTTTTTAAATAATTCAGAACATAAAGACATCTGTTTTCGAAAGATAAGACGAAAACTGAATTTGTTGAACGAAAATGTTTGAAAAGTATCTTCTTTTACTTAGTGCAATTCAAAAATAAATTTTTGGAAATGTTATCTAACCAAAATCAATTTTGACTGTATTTCAGTTCTCCTTTCGAATTTTATATAAGAAAGTAAATTACCGAACTCAGACTAAAATAAATTTTGTAACTTTCGGTGAACTATTTATACAATTTTACACAAATATAGGGCATTTTTTAAAATGTGCATATGGATAGAGTATGACTAAGGTAAGAGTACAAAATAGGACAGTGGGGTTTTTAAATTGGTTATTATATTGTTACAACTGTTGATTTACTTTAAATTTTGACTTTTTACATATTCTTTTATTTTTAATTGTAAGTTAATTTTTATTAGATTTATTATTAACTCATATTTATTTATTTATTTGTAAAAGATACAGTAACAATAAAGTAATTCAATTAAGACTGATTTAGATGCTTTAAAATTGAAATATATATATATTTAATTTTAATCTTATATTAATTTTCTTAAGTTATCCCATTCAATCACCAATTACGGTTTGAAAAGATTGGCTTGTAAAATGATATTTAAATTCCCTCATTATAAAAACAATTCATTAATATATAAGATTGTGAAAATGATACATTATCATATTGAGAATCATTAATTTTATTCGGTGGGTAGATCAAATTAAGATGTTTCTTAACAAACATTTTATTCAATCTAAGATATTAAATAAATACCATGTCAGTTAAACTTCTTTTTCATTAAATAAGATTTGATTACAATATTCTATTTTGATACTTTGTTTAAATCTCATTTTGTCGTAGGAGAAAAATATGGCTATTATTTTTTACCACTGCATTTGCGTAGAAATATTTTTTTTTTTTTAATTTAATCATAAATTTTCACACATGGGTTTACCTAGGTTGGAATAGAAAGCTATGAAATAGAAAAAATGATTTATTGCCTTTTCAGAATTCCAAAGCTGTAAAAAGTTCGTAATAAACTCGTAATAAACTTCCATATGGTTTAACATGCTGTTGTATTGTTCAAATATTAGGAGTACTTTAGTAAAAAGTGGGTAACCAGCTCGCTTTCCGCAGTATTTTAAAATTCTTGTAAGTTTTCCCGAGAAAAATCGTCTGTGCGAGTGATAGGCACGAATATCTATCGCACTAACATGTCATGTTTTCGAGTTGTCAAAAGCATTTAATGCACCTAAGATTAAGATATTTCTTATTATTAGCTTTTTTGTTATTTTATACTAAAGACGTGAGTTCGCGTGTCCTTTCAATTTTTTAAATTCGTCCGCAATTTTGAACCAGTTATAAAAGCAACGCAAATTTAATTTTTTAGCCCAATATAATAAATTTGACTCTATTTTCAATAAAGTTTTTTAGGAATCCGTTATGCGATTTGTGAATTTTTACCGACTTTCTCCTTTTCCAGGGAAAAATAGGACTTGTTCCTTAAAGGATATATATTTGAAATTTTAGTCATCCAATCTCAAATATTATATAGCTGTATGAAACCTTCAGAAATCGTTTAAAAGATTATGAAGTAGATTTTTTCATCAAATTTTTAAAGAAATTAGTGTTGCGGTGTGATTCGAAAACGGAACGAAGATCGACATGATTCATATTCCTTTTCTTAATTCAAAACATGCTAAATTCTTTTCTATAGTGACGAAGGACCATTTCATTATTAATTTGTTTCTCCATCTGGCTATCATTGTACGAGTTGGTTTCACATATTAATGAAGAATCCCCGTTATTTCGATTACTATTTTTACGATTGCAGAGTACGAAGGAGAAGGCAGTGGGGTTCCTCACCACTAAGTTTGTTTACATGTTATACTTAACCCTTACCGGCACGGTGTCCTTAAAAAAGGACACCTAACTTTAATTCCAAAACTGACAAGCGGCACTAAGAATATTTAACTAAAAATTTCCTATTATAATGTACATGAAAGTAATCAAGTTCGTATTTTCTAATAAATTCGTTAATATATTGCGGTGTCAGTCCATTATTTCATCAGTTTATAAACAGAATTACTCCGCGCCGGTAAGTGTTAAGGTAACCGTTATGGTGATTTTCACATTTACGATCGTTCAATACAATGCCGAAGGCAACTGGGACCCGAATAGTCGGTCGTTTGTGAGTTACATTCAAAGTAATTTTCGATATATGTATAAGTTAAACTCGAGCAAAGACACGCAGGTGTGTTACTGAAGAAGTAAAACTTTAGTTATTATCTTTTTTCTTCAATTTAAACCAAAGATTTTCTAAAATAATACTTATACACAGTGCTATACTTCTGCTTTATGCTTAGGAACACTAATCTTAAACTAGGGGCATTTTCGTGATAATAATGATTTACAATTATCCTAGTAAAGAAGCATTTAACTATTTTGTTTATTTATTATGTGTAAAAGTGTAAGGAAGAGTCAGGTGCCTAGGGGAACAAAATAATAAAGAGTTGATCTTGTTAAAAAATAAACCTTTTTTTAGAACTGTTTCAGAATGTGTACATTTTGGTACTAGTTAAAATTATTCTACTTTTGAAGATGCAGATCTAAAGTTTTATGCGTAGATTAAAAGTTGTTAGCAAATTGACTCTGCTATTTTAAAAACTCATATCAAGATATTTTAAATAGCAGATATGTATTTCATTCAGATGGGTTATAAATTTATGAAACAATCTGGATTCAATTCATAATTAATAGTTATTAAACTTCAAATTTAGATTTTTGAAAATCAATCTGAATTTAACATTGCTAGTTTAATTTATCAAAATTACATTTTTTTACATAATTTAATACTAGAACCGCCGGAAATTTTACTGAAGTGTTATAAAAATATCTTACATCGGATTTTTTGTTTGAAACTATTTAACTTATTTTTTTAACTTATTTCTCTGGGGTATGTTTTAAACTTATTTTAGAAA
This sequence comes from Maratus speciosus, assembly GCA_963932465.1. Lineage (NCBI taxonomy): Eukaryota > Metazoa > Arthropoda > Arachnida > Araneae > Salticidae > Maratus > Maratus speciosus. Next base: position 187,951,764 of record OZ010794.1, read on the forward strand.
AAAATTTCTGGTGATAATCGAAATATTTTTATTTGGTACCGGTCAAAATGACCGCTACGACGCGGCGGTTCTAGTGTTAAATATTTTTCGTATTTACGAATGTTAATAAATATAAATATTTTTTTTTTTTTGTTAAAATGCAGACTTTAATACATTACTTTAAATGTGTATCTAAATAACATAGCTAAGCTTGCAGTCTATTTAAGGTGGTAGGATACCTTTAAAACTTCAAAATTTTCGATTTTCTTAAAATATATATTTTGATTCCGTAATCATTTCTGAACAGTATGAAAAAACCCGCATTGAAAATTTCCCATTAGTTTACTAAATATTATAGTTTTATTAAGACTAAATATTAAGATTAGATAGAATAATTAATCTTTGTTTTGCGTTTATTCAAAACGATGAATTTTGATACTGCGCGCAACGTTACTAAAAAACTATGCATGGCAATCAAAAGAAATTTTCACCACATATTCACTTCTGTATTATCTACAACTTAAAAGTTGAAAACGGTGAGATTTTATTTCGTTTTTGTTTTTGTACTTTGAAAGAAGAGAAAAATTTTAAAATTTTGTTAATTTTTTAATTTATTCAATATTTTTTACAAATATTCTGATTTTAGTATAGAGGTCGTAACACGATTATGTATTTATTTTCACCAAAATTTCATCTTTATATGCATATTTTTAGATTTTATCATGCGCACAAGATTTTTTTTCTCTTATTATCATATATTTTTTAAACGTATCATTTCAATATTTATTTATGAATTTACAAGTATCTATATATTTTTAAATATAAATAGAAAAATGAGCTTTATATTTAAATGAAGTTTGCTTTTTATTTTTGACATATTACTCAAGTTTTTGAGCTTGGAACATAGTAATATTTTACTTTTTCGACGTGTTCAAAGATATCCCACCCCTTAAAACTTTGAAAGGCTTTGTATAGTATATATACCACTTAATTTTACTTCCAAATCAACAAATGGTACCAGTATTTTTATATAAACTTTTACTTTTATGATATACGTGAATAATAGAATTTGTTTAATTATTTCGAAATCAAGTTAACATAAGATATATATATATATGTTTTTAAATTTAATTATTTTAACATTTTATTACAATTATTTACCCCCTGAAAGTGATCAACGCAGTATAACTGTAATTTTAAAACATATTCAAAATATGAATCTCCTGTGAAACTTGCACTTCATAAAAACATACTTTAATTTAAATATTTTTTAAAATATTTTTGAAAGTTTTAAAAGCAAAAATTCCCTTTCTTGTTTGCCAGTAAATTTTCTTTTTAACTTTCGGAATTTTTAAGTGCGGTTTTCATGTAAGACAAAGTAGAAATTCAATTAATAGGATAAAACGTTTTGCTCAAGAATGATTTTTTACTTTGCAAAATAATGTTGAAACACCGCTCTTGACAAAATGTATTTTTAAATAAATTTTTTACTTCTTAAACAATTTTATGCTGCGAAACAAAGTATTGAAACTCCATAAAACGTATTTCTTTCGTATATAATTTTTTTCAATAATTTCTTGAAGTATATTTTGAAATTGTTTTACTTTTTATACTAAAAACTGACTGCTTATGGGAGTAAAATCTATGCGTCTTATGCAAGAAACATTTTACTAAGAGATTTTTTACACTTATTTTATAATATAGCATGTCTATATAATCATGGTACGATTACATTTTTAGCACTGATTTATTTGATTTAGATTATTTATGTGTGATGCATTGTCCTCTTCAGTATCTAAAGTTTGTGCATTACCTTCATTTTGCGGCATACTTTAGTTAGCATATCAGGTGTTACGCATTCGTTGGTTTCTGGTATCTGTAGTTGCAGCATCGTAATGCATATATTTTAACCTACCGCTGTTGTTCCGTAAAATATGGAATAATTTGACACATGTTAATCACGTTTCGAACTAGAAAAATTATTCAACGAATATTTTTTCTTTTACTTTCATATTTTAATGTGACATTGTTTTCTCATTTTTTAAAATCTGCTTCGAAACATGTTTAACCTTTTCTAAGGCAGTGGGAAGTATTTATCCCACTTAAATCTAATCACGAAATGCAGTATTGGTACCTGCCCGACCAGTGGCCGAAAGGTTCTACTCTCGAAGCTGGTAGACGTGTGGTGCTGAGTTAGAACCCAATCGCGCTCGTTGGCTTAATCGTTCGGAGTTTTCGTGGTTTTCTTCGAATCTTGGATTTCCATGCGTAAATACGGATTAGGTTCCCTGAGAAAAACACCCCACGGAGGGCACTCCCCTCGGGCCTATATCCCTCCTGCAAATAATCGGCCGTCATAAATAACACCAACACCTTATTGGAACCAAAATATTTCAATAAAACTTTGCTTTTAAAGTGCATCTTAGGAATAGCATTTAATTAACTTCAAATTTATTTGTTCTTAAATCTTGGTGATATTGTACCATTTCAACATTTTAGCAACATAATTAAAATGCCTTATAAAGAATTAAGCTGCATTAAACAAACATTAATTGTACGGAAGATTAGTAGAATTTTAGCAGTATGGTAATGTCATTACGTGTGCATGCGTACCAAAGTTACCAGTTTGGCCTTTTTTTATTTATTCCGAAATTTTCCATTCATACCATAAATGCCTTATAACATTCTTTTTGTCATAGTCATTTATTGACAGTCATTTCTGAATTATTTAAAGTAAAAGTTCTTTATAAATTTCTGGTATAAATGTGAAATTTTTATTAAAATAAAGACTAAACTGGCGGTGGCCACCCTGGCGTACATGCAGTCTTTAACCCCTTGAGGGGCGATGGGATAAAATATATCCCACCTAATTTAAACAGGATTCTCACCAGAAAATTTTTACTAAAATTTATATTTTTAACTTTGGAGGAAAATCGTTAAAAAATTGCTTTTCCGTATTTAAAAATAAAATTTTTCGATTATTCCGGTGAGAATTCAATATTTAGAGTCATTTGTCCTTGCCCCTCGAGGGGTTAAATATAGACTCATAAAAAGTCCCGGAAAATGAGTGAACAGGCCTAGAGGAAGGACATAATGTTTTTATCTTATTCAATCCGCATTTAAATTTTACATAATCCAAAAGAAAAATTTTGATACTGCAAAAGTTTTGTTAAAAATAGACACAATCTAATATAAAATATTTAATTAATTACATTTTTTGTAATTGGAACAAAACTTTACATGATACATTAAAAGACAGTGGCATAAGTGTATTATATACACCACTTAATATTTACTGCAAAATGTAAAGTGACACTCAATCTCTTGGAATTTAATAAAATTCTGTTTTTGCTATGAAGAGAGCACATTATTAATTTTCAAATTAATTTGTTTGGAAATTCTGACGACATTCAAATCTTTAACCCTTTTCGGCACAGTGTGCCTGGGTCGAGACACCTAATTGTAATTCCAAACTTAAAAATGGCACAAGAATATTTTATTAAAATTTTGCATTAACCCTCTCACTGCGTAAGTAATTCTGCGCCAGAAGTTGTATTTACAGAATTTTTTATCGTTTATCATTGGTTCTTTAACCCCTTCGGGACGGGAGCCTTTTACGAAATTATTAATCTTTTGTCACCGTATTTTAAAAACAGAAATTTGTGTCTTATTGAATCGAGACAATGCGCTGATTAAATAAGGCAAATTTTACAGTAAAATTTTACTGGTGAGGAAAAACAAGGATTCTGAGCGCTTCATATGGCACGTATACGTGTCGCTCGTCCCCAAGGGGTTAAAGTAGAAATTGTTGACTATCGTTATCGGGTAAACGTCCTGATTAAATGAGACAAAGTTTTCGTTGAAAAATAACTGGTGGGAATAACCAAACAGTATTAATTTGATGGAAAAATGCATGCCTGAGCATATCTCGGGCTGCGCAGCCAGAGGGTTAACGATGAAAGCAAAGCGATATAAGTAAGCGTACAAACTTAATACTGGAATCGGGCGTAAATTAACTCAGTTGCGCTATCTTGTAAACGGGGTGATAATCCACTTACGCGGGCTTTTAGTGTGACGTCATATATGACAGGATCGAGGCTAACGAAAAAGATAGGCTACCGCGGTGGATCCGATTCTTCTTTTTTTACAGACCGCAGGAGTCACGTGAGGCTCGAATGCACCAATGAAGGTGTGCGAAAAGAGCATCACGTGACTCCAGCAGTTTGTAAAAAAAGAAGAATCGGAGATACCGCGGTAGCCTGTCTTTCTCGTTAGCCTCGTGACTGGATAAGCTGTTCCCATCCGCTACTGACAGGATACCTACCACCTGCGCATATTTTCTAAACCTTTAGTAACTCATGCAACTGAATTTTGTTTACCACACTCATAGCAAAGTAACGGCTTAGCGAGAGGGACGTCTAGTTGCACTTGACACTACGAAGTTTACTTCGCCTTGCCAGACACATTTTAGGTATTAATCAATGTGAAAATAAAACTTTACAATTATAGTGGTGTGAAGTAAGAAAACAGTTGGGCAACTTCCTGTAGTTTAACCCCGTCCGCTACGTAGCGTGCGACCTTGATTGATGTGACCTCACCTTTGATCTTGCGGTTACCTCTTCCATTTAAGATAGGACGCTTACTTATATCGCTTTGGATGAAAGTGTAAAGTAGCAAGTTTTCAATTTCTAAAAAGGTCGTATGTAAATTCTGGTGTCAGTCGCTGATTTTATCATTTTACAACAAAATTTGTCCATGCCGGAAAGGATTAAGCGTTTTAACCCCTTAATTCTCGCTCCCGTCATATTCTCGGGCTGTGTCTTTTACTCAAATTGTTTGATTCCCACCAGTTTTATAAAATAGTGAAATTGGCTATATTCTAGTATCGTTTTTGCTGTCATTAAATAAGGTGAATATTTCTTTTTTATAAAAGTGGTGCCAATAAGCAATTTGAATTATTCAACCGTCATCTAATTCGAGCGTTAAGGGGTTATAAAAAGAAATACTGACAGAGGGATATACTTGAAATTAAAGGGACTATCCTTAATTCCCATTGCAGATTGCGTTCTAGATATTCCGCAATTCACAGAATATGAATTCACACTTGAATATTTCAATAATAAACTTCGCTTTATTTATTGACGGAATGCCCGTTTTCAAAAAAATTATACTATTTTATAGCTTTTCTATTTATTTGTCTCTTTGTGACTACCAGCAACGCCCCCTAAATAAGGCAGAAAGCATTCAAATGCGTCATGAAAGAGCTACACAAAGCAGCAAATCAAAGAAACTAGTCGGATGTGACAATCCCAAAATTTTCTTCTATCTCATTCATGTTAATACTTCATCATAAATGCAGCACAGCGGCGCACTGGTTCGGTGATTTACACCAAAATCTAATCAGCAACAACTTACGCGAACTTCTAATTGAATTTGAAGTCTAAAGAAAATCCGTGTATTAGTTTTTGAGTTAGAACTATTAAGGAAATCGTAAAAAGTTCTGTATAGCAGTGGCACCTGTTGGGCAATTTACACCAAAAATTAAAAATTACTATTTTACATCAGGGACTAACTGAATCTGAAGCTTGTTGAAAATTGTTCATTAGTTCCTGAGATAGAGATATTGCAATAATCATGAATAATGCAGCATAACAGCGCCACCTATTGGACGATTTACACCAAAAAGCTAGCAACAATAAATTATATCCAGGACTAATTGAATCTATAGTTTTCTGGCAATCTGTGCTTTAGTTGTTTAAATTCAGCTGTTCGAGAAATCAGCAATAATGCAGAATAGTAGTGCCACCTGCCTTCCGATTTACACCAAAACGTAGCCAGCACCAATATATAACAGGGACTAATTGAATCTACAATTTTATTAAATTCCGTTCATTAGTTCTTGAGATAGAGTCCCCACAATATTTGTGTCACGCACAGACAGACAGACTCACATAAAGACGTTTTGTAAAAACATGGTTTTCGTGATCTCTGATCCCTAAAACTTATAAATCCGTCGAAAACCGGAATTCGAAAATTTCCACGAATCCAATACTTTCTTCTTGTAAAGACAGAAGATAGTAAAAATTCTAACAACTTGCATGTTTCTAATTCGTTGGCTCGTGGAATTAATAGTTCTTATTAATAATTAACAATTTCACGAGCCAAAGGCAACGAAACATGCAAGTTTTTCGAATTTCTTTCTTTCTTTTGCCTGCTTTGCACGACGTTTTCGTGACGCGTATCCGGGAGGCACTTCCACCAGACACGTTTAAACATTTTATTTACTTTTTTTATTTACTTACTTACTTAACTAATTAATTAATTAACCATTGGGAAAAATGGTTATTGTTCTCGGTCAAGGTAGGAAATCAAAAACATATCTGAAGCTATTTATTAGTTGAATCTGCATTTTATTCGTTTTCTGATTGGTCTTTACAGTAATCTGTATTTTCACTCTACTTTCAACAGAGATGGATACTGTTGCCACTATGACAAAAAAGTAATAAAAACTACAAAAAAAAAATTAATAACTCGGAAACAAATTGAGATACAGCTTTTAAACAAATTGCATTTAAAAGTACAATTTTTTCCTATACAACGGTGTAAAAACTAATATTGTGGGATGTTTTGAAGTTTAAGAATGAAATTTCATTTAAAATGGGTCCAGGAATATTAATGTTTAATCCATGGCGTACATATTGTATGACCAGCTCCATAGAAGTTTAAAAATTTACAGTACCTAAAAATGTAATCCATGGCGTACGTAATGTATGATAAAATCCGTGCGATTTTTTATGTCTTAAATTTTAGTCTTAGAAAAAATCTTTTTCCAAATGGTCGTTGTAATTTGTTAAATTGCATTTTTTTTTTTTTTAACGGCTTTTTAAATCTCTTCCAATACGAACCACCACTATACTGGATCCAAAGTTGCCAGAAAACTAGGTAGTCCATCAAGATGCTTACGTTGTTCCATTATTATTAAATAAACAAGTATCGCCATTTTAAATTTTCGTATGAATTTGGAATATCTGAATTAATAAATTTAAAAAATCAAAAAACCCGACTGCGTAAAAAGCGAACCATTTAATTATTTCTCATCAATGTGAAACTATTTTTTATATTACTTACCTTTTTTTTTTTTTTTACTTGAATTGACGACTTTTAACCCCATGAGTGGCAAACAAAAATGTCTCTAAATATTGAATTTTCGCCGGAATAATCGAAAAATTTTATTTTTAAATAAGGAAAAGCAATTTTTCAACGATTATCCCCCAAAGTTAAATATATATAATTTAGATAAAATTTTCTGGTGAGAATCTTGTTTAAATTAGGCGGGATATATTTTATCCCACCTCCCCTCAAAGGGTTAAGTTTTGTTTAATTGTTAGTTCGTATCTGTAAACACTGTTTTGGTGAGACCTAGATGTCTATGATGGTTTGAGTTGCAGTAAAGCTAGAGATCCTACCTACACAACTTCCAGGTTGTGTAATATTTAAACGGAGCTTCTGACTGTAAATATTCAATGAAACATCTTATTCCTTTTGAAAGAGATATCCAATGATATACCACTCAACATAGCGCGTAAAAAATGTTTTTCAGCTCTACAGCCATTTTGTAATGTTTGTTGCCGCCATTTTGAATTTATAAAAACAAAACCTAGCCTATAACCATCGGACGGTTAAGACGAATCGATAGAGACCTCATTCATTAAAATCCGTCCAGCCGTTGGGATGTTTCGAGGGTATAAAGAAATCCACATACCCAGATACGCGTGAAACACATAACCCTTCATGGCAGTCGGGTAAAAAATACACTAAATTGGAAACTCTTGTAGTAACACATATGCTATCATGACGTTAGAGAGTTAAAACCAAAACTGCATATATATTAAGTGTACAACCTTACTGCTGGAATAGGGCGTAAATTAACACAGCTGCCATCTTGTGGACGCGGTTGATTATCCGCATACGTGGGCATTCAGTGTGACGTCATACATGACAGACTTTCTACCATCTGCGCATATTTTCTAAATCTTCAGTCACTCATGTAATATGAAACTTGAATGGAGTTATGAATAAATAGGAGGAGACATATAGTGCAGTGTTCCAAGTGGGCTACTTTTTTAAAATTCAGATTTCTTGATTGGCACCACTGTTCTGAAATGGTAAATTTCCACTTGATTTCGCTTAAATATGTCATTAAATTAGGCAAATATTACTATTTCAAAAAAATAGTGGCAATCAAGATATCTGAATTAAAAAAAATAGCCCACTGGCAATTCTTATATAGTGTACTGTCTATCAGTAGCGAGTGAAGTAACTGAGGAGGTTGTCAAAAGATGGCGGCAGGTGTTTTAAAAAATCTGATCATCAGTTTCTGATTTTCCGGGGTAAACTTCCCACCAGTAATTTGAATAAAAAAATTTCTTCTTAATTAGGAGCCTTATTTATGGATATATTTTCTTACAAATCTGGTAAGAAATTCTATTTGTTTTTACTGGTGTCAGTTTACCCAAGTATTATAATATTTTTCATTGACCCTGACAGGAAGTTGTCTAGGTTATCATAATATGGTGCAAACGCAGGCCCACACTACCGCCAAAGTACATCTCCACCAGTAAAATTTAATAGCTGTTTCTGCTATTATTTATGGCTGAAATTTTGTGAGAGTAACCGGTTTAAATAATCAGAAAATTTCTATTTTAATTGTCTGGCGGAGGTTTCTTCAGGCTTTAATACACCTCTGCGAAAACGATTACAGTTCAAGCTTCACTATATTAAGGATGTGTCAATTCCTTTTATTAATAGTTTCATGGAATATTGTTTACCAGATTCACTGCAAAATAATGGCGTAGCGAGAAGAGGGTGGGGCACAGATGCACTTGACATTATTTCTTCGCCTTATCTGATTAGGACTTTTTAGCTATTAATCAAGGTTACAGCGTCTAGAATACCTAGTTTGGATATATGCTATCCAAACAATGCTAAAAATTTGTATCCCTTAAATGTGCGACGATACTGATAAAATTCCAAATGTCGATCTCAGCGACATCTGCAGGATTTTCGTATTACATTGACTGGACTAGACATTGACTAGCAATATATTGCAGTTGTAGAATATATCCTGTAAATGTCGCTGCAATCTGTATATTTCAGCAGCATCGATGCACATTCAAGGGATACAATATTTTAGCACTTTTTTAAGTATTACAGGGATAGCCAATTTCCACACTATATGTTCTAGGCTCTATATCCAGGTGAAAAAAACTTTACAATTTTAGTGGTTTGAAGTAAGAAAACAGTTACGCAGTTACGTTAAATATAATATGTAGTTCAACCCCATCCGCTTTGTGACAAGTGACCTTCATTGATGTGACCTCCTCTTTAATACTACGCTTACCTCTCCCATGTAAGATAGGACACTTAATATGTATGCAGTTTTGGGCTAAAACGTCATTCTTGACAAGTTATTACTCAGTTTGTAATATTTAGCCAAACAGCAGACATATAAATAATACAGAACACTGATTTAGAAATTTGTTCATACAAAATATTTTTTTAAGGAGAAATAAGAAACATTTAAACATAATATTATCAGTGACATTTATGAAATAAATTTGCAGTTTCTGAAAAGAATAGATCGTCTTATATCGATAATAAGTTTTTATCAAGTATTAAAAGAATAACTTTATCTGAAACACACAGTATATTGCAATAAAAGAAAAATAATTTCGTAACTTTTTCCAATACTTTTCTCGTCTTTAAATATAATACCTAATCTTATTTCGATGAATAAAATACTTAAAGAAAACGAGTACTGGATTTCTGAATAGAAACGGGAAATTTTAATGAATCAAAACTTCTACACATTCTGAAGAAATCTTTTTTTAAAGACTAGATATTGCGAGAAATTTAGATAATTCGCAATTTTAAAAAAGATAGTGTAGTTTTTATTTTCTTTTAAAAGTAATTTTTTTTTTTAATGTACTGTCTTGGTATTTCTGATCGCTGAGTTAAGTCATTTGTGGGGTAATTTTGGCTTAATTTGAGAAAAATTGATTTTCTAAATGACGTATGGAATTGTATTCCCTTTGATATTAAACGCTAAAAGTCATTAGAGAAATAATGTTAGTAATGGTTTTATATAAAGGAACTCATTCAAGCGATCTATTTTTAGATTTTTGTGGAAGAATTTTATGAATCGTTTTATTTATAAATGCGGTATGCTATGAACAAAGATTTGTTTATTTTATTATATTTATTTTTAGGAATATATTATCATGTAACATATCAAGCATACATGTGTCTGTATGTCGGTGAATATGAGACCATTAAGATATAATTATGTTAATGTATTGCTATAAGCCTCATTGTATAACGTATAATCTGTATAAATTTATTGGGTAGTTTTGGATGATAACAGGCATCGCACTGGTCCGTTTTTGAGCCGTAGCAATAATTACTAAAAATAATTTTAATGACAGGTACAGCGACCTCTGATTTATACACGACGTATAGAAATATTTTTTTCGTACCACTATTTCTTATGAAGTATTTTTACAGTATTTTATCTAGGAACTTTTAAGGAAAATTTTGCTTTCCTGATAAAATGGTACAGAAAATTAATTTTGTTACATCGCATAGAAGTGCGAGATCACTGTAGTTTCAACATTTGCTATCCAATCAAGCTTTGGGGTTGGGTTCCACAAAATTTTTAACCAAAATGTACAAATAAGGTTTGTGTTTTAACCCTTTGCACTCCGTTGTCGCCGCTACGGTGACATCATCTTTCTTTGTAAAATTTGTTTTTTGGCACCAGTAATAAAGGAATATAAAATTTGAATTCTTTAATCCGAGCATTTTTGAAATTATCTGCTTAAAGAGAACTTCTTTTTAAAAAGTGGTGCCGAACAAATAAAATTTTTGTAAGAAACCCCAGAGTCCAAAGAGTTAAAATATCGAATTTCAAAATAGGGACCGAGAGGCGCCATCGAAATACTCAAGGCCAGAGAACACGAGTTGTGACGTAATCACTAATCGACCGACTTCTCACTAGTGTTGTAATTCACGCAGGAAAAATTTGAATAGCAATTTTCTTTTATTTTATTTTTGGAATATCTATCATGTTATAAAAAAATAATTACCATTTAAACTTACTGGTGGGAATTTGGTGGGAATCCCCCCAATAAAAAAAATCAGCCAGATGGTGCAACAGTGTGTCATTTCGCATCTGGCTGAATCTTTATTTAGTGATTCTGATATTCAAAATTTTCCGGTGTGAATTCCAACACTTGTGAGAGGTCTGTTGATTAGTGATGACGTAACAACTCGTGTCCCCTGGCCTTGAGTATTTCGGTGGCAGCGATCAAGCGTAGGAGCACCGTAATAAAAAAATAAAAAAAGAAACTAACATCATATGTATTATATTTATCCGCTTGGGGACGAGCGATCGGTATTATTCTCACCAATAAATTTTTATTGTAAATTCTGCCTCATTTAATTCGAGGATTTTCACAATTCAATTAGGCAAAAAATTTTTGTTTTGAAAAACCGGTGATAAAATGGTTAAAATCCTGTAAAAGACGCTCGTCCCGAAGGGGTTAATATAATTCAGTAATTTTGATAAGTGATAGATTATTTTGTTCACTGTAGAATATGTATAAACTGTTCCTAAATAGTATGGCTCTATAAATATAACTTTAATGATTATTTGTTATAAGCATCACTGTATAATATTAATTTACAAGTGGTTTCGTAAAATGACAAATTTTAAAAATTTTAATCGTAAAAAATATAGTTTATTTCACTTAATTGATTAATTTTAATAATTTGTAGTTGTTTTTGTTCACGTAAGAACAATTTACGTTGTGCTCACTGATACAGTGATATATATATATAAATATAAATTTACTTTGTATGATTCAAATATACAAAAATACCAAGAAAATACATTTTTTGCTTATTATGCTTATGTACGCATTGGATACGGCAGTTTTCAGTACAATATTATGCATACGCATCTGAAAAGAAAGAGTATAGGAAATATATCGAGGAGCCAGAACTTCATGACCTCTCAGTTTTACAAGCTCAGGAGTCGCCAATTAATGTAAAGCACTTATAGCGACAGTGTAAAATTGGTGAGGAGAATTAAGATAGCATTTGGAATGCTTCTTGAGGTCACCAGCGTGCAAGATTGAGATTTAAGTGAGTTGAATAAAAAGCAGATCGGAATAGCCTGACATTTTGAAATACGAATTTCAATAACAATTAAGCTGATTGGATTGCTTGTTTTCTGCAGCAGTTAACCCCTTAATTCTCGCCCCCATGATATTCACGGGCTGTGTCTTTTATTCAGATTGTTTGATTCCCACCAGTTTTATAAAATAATATAATTTGTTTGATTATGGTAGCATTTTACCTGTCATTAACCCCTTCACGCTCGAATTAAGTTACGGTTAAAAAATTCAAATTGCGTATTGGCACCGCTTTTATGAAAAAGAAATATTCACCTTATTTAAAATAACAGGTAAATCCATACTAAAATATAACCAATTTCACTATTTTATAAAACTGCTGGGAGTCAAACAATCTGAGTAAAAGACGCAGCCCGAGAATATGACGGGAACGAGAATTAAGGGTTTAAATAAGATAAATATTTCTTTTTCAAAAAAGTGGTGCCAATAAGCAAGATGATTTTTTAAACCGTACTTTAATGCCACCTTTAACTCCTTAATTCTCGCTACCGTCATATTCACGGGCTGTGTCTTTTACTCAGATTGTTTGATTCCCACCAGTTTTATAAAATAGTGTAATTGGCTTTATTTTAGTATCGTTTTACCTGTCATTAAATAAGGTGAATATTTCTTTTTCAAAAAAGTGGTGCGAATAAGCATTTTGAATTTTTTAACCGCAATTTAATTCGATCGTTAAGGGTTAAGGGGTTAATATCTAACGAAAGTGGATTATTACGACGGTAAAAAGAGCAGTAAGAAACGACGCGTTGTTCGTCCATAGCATCAAAATCTATAGACACTGCACTCTGTCATGTTTAGAAAATTGCAGTGTCCGCCTTTTCATTGCTCAGTTAGCCAAAAATTTAATGGAACGCGAAGCAGAAACGTTTTCGGGCTTACAAATCAGGTGAAGGTGTTAGTTTTGGGAATTCTCTATCAAAGACTTTGAAGATACATACACCGGCAATTCCCATTCAAAACCATGCGAAATCATGGCAGCCATCTGAATAAATTGAAACACACGAACCGCGAGGTTTGTACATCAGCTGTGAGTTATTTACCATTAAGTTCTATGGCTAGAATTAGCTTTAAAAATTAATTTTTATCAATATATATGACATTCATGGCATTTTTTTTTTTTTTTTACATGAAGCTATTTTTTATATCTAAATATGCGTTATAAATATTGAATTTTCAGAATTAAAGTTAAAAAATGGCGATTTATTAATAATTTGATGGATGGTTTGTTTGAAAAAGAGTATCTAATTTTAATCACTTTATAAACCGAAATAAAGGCGAAATTTAGATGGAAAAAGATTGTTAAAGGTTATAATTCCACCTTTTTTTTAAGTTTGACTTACAAAAGTAACTGGTAGGGAAGTTTAAATTAAAGAGGGAAACTGTAACATAATATAGTAATTTTCAAAATTTTAAATTACTTGTAAAGAAATCTAAGTTTTTAAAACTAATTTTCATGCAAAAAGGTAAATAAAAAATGCATATTAATGAATGTAACACTTAATTTTTATCCTTGGAGGATGTTTATTGAAATACTTATTTGCTACACGAAAAAAAAAAAAAAAAAAAAAAAAAAAAAAAAGAACTAGAGAACAGGAATTCTGCCAGTGTCGCCCCGGCATTTTCATTACTTCATTTTCTTCTGATGGACTGATGGCTTCTATTATTATGAAACAGCCATTATAAATAAAGCATTAGGCAGCGCCTGATTACCAACGGGGCACATTCCCACCAGTAAAAAGAAATAGAAAATTTCGCCTCGTTCACGACGGAAATTTTCCTTGAATACGGCGTTTACATAAGGCGGACATTTCTTTTAAAATTTATTGTTTTGAGTGTGCCCCATCGGTTATCAGGACCTGGCGTTAGGTGAAGATGAAAGAGCAGCCGTAAAAAGTTGGTACTCTGATTTTCTGGTCAGAATGAGGGAAAAAATGGCCATAATTTTTTTGGAAAAAAATATGACAAGAAAATCAGAGCTCCAACTTTTTAGGGCAGCTCTTTCATCTTAACCTAACACTTCATTTATAATGGCTGTTTCATAATAAAAGAAGCCACCAGTGCATCAGAAGAAAATATCTCGGTTAAGCGAGACTCTAAGGCAGTACAAAACATACTTCAATTTTAAGACTTAAAGCACACGTTTTATTTTATGTAAAATGACGTCATTCGAATCCGCTTAAGAATTCCACATTTACGATCTACTCTTAAGCATCTACAGTAAAGCATGCATACCACATCACTATCGCTAAATAATGCACAAATGCAGCAAAAAGATGCCGTCATTCAAGAAAATCGACGAAAAAACGGCTATCTAAGGATTCATAGATACATACAAATAAATATAGTTTATAATAGCTCCATTGTTTTAACAGAAATCCTTCGTTTATATATTTTTTTCAAAATATCACGCATTTTAATTACATTTTCTTTCGCTTGTTATGAGAAAATGGCAACAAAAATATATAATTACTATTTTAGAACTATTTTTCCTTTACTTTCTACAGAAATGGAGTACTTCCATCGCCAATATTAAGCAAATGGCTCTAAAAACTACAAACAAATTAATATTTCAGAAATAAATGAGATGCAGTTTTCAAACAAAATGCATTTCAAACAACTTTTTTTCCCAATACGACGTTATAAAAATCGGAAATGTGCGATGCTCAGAAGTTTAAAAAATTGGTATTTAATCGTACTGCTTTGGTTTACGGCTGGCTACTGTATGGTAACGTTATTTTTTAGAATACACAAAATGAGCTGGGAGAAAGAAATAACATACCGTACCGGCGGCTAAAAAAATGATGAATAATAAAGTATTTTTTAAAAGGCCTAAATGAAATAGGGTAGACTAATACTTAACCTTCCGTCTACCAGACGGGTCCATTGGACCCGACATGTACATTCAAAATATTTATTCAAACCAGAAATTTCTTCAAAACAAACTAAATGTATAAATCAGACAATAATAAGTTAAATAAACAAATTAAATAGTTTTAAGTAAATATTCTGGTGTAGAATGTTTTTATAAAACTTGAGTAAAATTTCCGGTAGTTCTAGGGTTAATGATCCTCAATAAAAATATACGCTGATAAAGGCATTTTCTTAGGTAAATTAAAATATAAAACATATGTACTGCCGTACTATAGCTGTGATAAAAAATCCTCAGTTAAACTGACAGTTTGCCGGTCTATGTATCTTAAAAATCTTTGTTCACTACCGCCGATCTTCAAAAGTTCTGTTTCTAACTGCACGTTAGCGTCTTTTATATTTGTAGTGGCAAAATAAGCATTATCGTTGTACTTTTAACAGACACAACCGGAATTGGTGTCCAAAGGTTCAAAATACTACCATTTTATTATCGTTAACGTTGTCTTATTTAATTCCAGGACATTTTCCATTTAACAAAGCGAAGAAAACTGTTTGGTAAAAGACATTACCCGTACCTCTGAATCATCACACTGGTTGCACCAAGGCAGTCTTAAACAACAGGGACGTGTTGTTTAACCAATTTAGTTATGAATAAAGAGAAGGAGACATATAGTGTACTGTCTACCAGTTGCGAGTGAAGTAACTGAGGAGGTTGTCATAAGATGGCGGATGCTTTTTTTTTAAATCGGATCTCCAGTTTCTGATTACCGCTAGGTCAAACATCCCACCAGTAAAACTGAATAGAAAATTTCGTCTTAATTAAACGTCTTATCCATAGAAAATTTTCTCAAAAATGTCATAAAAATTTCTATTTTTTCTTACTGGTGTCAGTATGCCTTGTAAAACTGTCAGTTTGTTTCCCTGGTTGTCACAATATGGCGGAAACGCAGGGCCTAACTACCACCAAAATAAACTTTTACCAGTAAAAATGAAAATCTGTTTCTAAGATTATTTATAACTGAAATTTTATTATAATAAGGTGTTTACATAAGTTGAAAATTTCTATATAAATCTACTGGTGGAAGTTTCCATCGGCGGTAAACAACACCAGCGACAGCGGTTACGGTTGAAGCTTCACTATTTTAAGAATATGCCAGTTCCTCTTTATTAGTAGTTCCATGGTTTGACCAGAGTGTGAAACAGTTACTAGAACAGCGTGAGGGAGCTAATGTGGACCAACAATCGTGAATAAAAACTGAGTTATCTCTTTTCTTACGTTAGTTTCAGACTTCTAACTATTTGATGGAACAACGCACCGCAATCTCTTTGTTACATTCTTTATTAAAAAAGGATGCCTACTAAACAAATACCGTATGTACTCATTAAAATCCTGCAAGACAAACTTTAACATGTGTCCCCATTTTCTCTTTTTTATATTTTAAAACCGTCAATTTATTTTAAGACACTAATATATGACAAATTGCGAGGCGTACAGTAGATATGACAACCATCTTCTAAAAATGTAATTATGAATATTAACAATCTTCCATTGTGCTAATACACAATATATGCTAAATTAATGTTTTTGGTTTTTGATTTATTATAAATGACACGGCGTTTTCATGCGATTAAGTGAAAAATTAATCCTGAAGCTTAACACTAGAAGGATGGGGAATTTTACTCAAATTTAAAAAAAAATATTTGACACCAGAATTTTTATTTTAAGTTATCAACTTATTTATTTAACAAGATATTATTTTTTCTTTGTATATTTTAAATAAGTTTTGTAGATAAATTTCTGGTTCGAACCAAAATATATTCATTTGGTAGCGGTCAAAATGACCGCTCGTCTTCTTTCTTGTATTAAAATATGTATCGACAAATGAAAACACGAAAAATTTTGTTTGTATATGTCTGCGAATTAAATTTTTATTTCGTTTTCAAGTATTATTTTTTTTTGTGAAAATTTAAAGGACCCATTTTTTAACATAAGTATCTTAAATACCATATAAAAGTGATAGCTTCAAAATTATTTTATATCTTAATTAGACAAATATTATAAAATGTTATTATTTTTCTTATTTAAATTCTAATTTATTTTCTTTTACTAAGCAAAAAAATATAGCGAGCAATACTTGTATTACAAGTAAATTCCTTCAGCTGAATTTTATAAATACGTTTGCTTTAGATATTAAAAATTACATACCATCATTAATTGTATTAATTTGACAATTAGATGAATAATTAGAGCATAGCAATTTTTCTGTTTTGTCCAGTAACATCAAATAATGTTTGTTTTAGTAAACTGTAGTGTAATAAAATGGTGTTTAAATGAAAATTTTAATAAATTGGAGAGAAATTTTCAGTTTCCTTTTTTTAACACAAGTACCTTAAACGCTATAGCAAAATATTTAATTATATTTGCCTCAGATATTAAAAAATATATACCAACATTAATTCTATTAGAAGCAAGTAAAAAATATCATCGCTACAAAATTAAATTTTTATCTTAAATATTATAAAACTGCTAATATTTTTTGATATATTTTTTATCATTAATTTAGTTTTGTTACGAAAAAAAGGTAGAATCAAAAATATAAAACAAATAAGTTACGTGAGCAAAATATTTTAATTATATTTGCCATATAAATTAAAAAACTTGTATCATGATTAATTCTATTAATAAAGCAAGTAATTGGTTCAATATGTCTTTAAATATTTTTTCATAAAAAGTGATAAAAGTGGCCAGATAATGTTTGTTTTAGTAAATTAAAAGGAAATGAATTAGTGCTCAAATGAAAATTTAATGAAAAGTAAAAGAGGCTTAACCTTAATTGCTTAATTGTATGAATTATTCTTTTAGAATTGTGTTTTTAATTTTTATATTAAGGATTTGACACCAGAAATATTAAGATAGATTTTTAAGTTTTATTAGTAGCATACTTTTGTACTTCTTAGAGGATGAATATTTCTATATAAATATAGTTGTTGTAAGAGCTTAATTTATGTATTAAAAATTAAATAAAAAGGTGATGGAAATTTACATCACTATGCAATTAAGGGTTAAAATAGAATTACACCTTTTAACCCTTAAATGCATAGTCATGTAAATTTCCATCACCTTTTTATTTAATTTTTAATACATAAATTAAGTTCTTTCAACCACTATATTTGTCCAAGAGCTGTTAAACATTTTAGGGAAGGTATTTGAGGCACCCAGAAAATTTGTGCAACACTTCTTTTGTAATGGCCGAATACAAAATCGAATGTCTGGCTGACGGATCGTGGCCCAAAAACTGTGCCAGACACGTGTCAAGTGCCATTTTTTGATATCCCCCAAAAAAGGTATTTGAGGCACACTGAGATTGAGACAGAATAATATTTATACTTAGAAAAATATATTTTGAAAACGACAGACACTTTAGTCGGCCCAAAGACTGTGCCAGAAACGTGTCAAGTGCCATTTTTGACTACCCAAAAAAGGTATTTGAGGCACAATAATATTTATGCTTAGAAAAAAATATTTTGAAAATGACAGACACTTTAGTCGGCACAAAAACTGTGCCAGACACGTGTCAAGTGCCAAATGGCACTTGACACGTGTCTGGCACAGTTTTTGGGCCGACTAAAGTGTCTGTCGTTTTCAAAATATTTTTTTTCTAAGTATAAATATTATTCTGTCTCAATCTCAGCGTGCCTCAAATACCTTTTGTTTTGGGTAGTCAAAAAATGGCACTTGACACGTGTCTGGCACAGTTTTTGGGCCACGACCCTTCAACCAGACATTCGATTTTGTATTCAGGCATTACAAAAGAAGTGTTGCACAAATTTTCAGGGTGCCTCAAATACCTACTCAAAAATGTTCAACAGCTCTCCTACTATTATATAGAAATATTACTCCTCTAAAAATTACAAAATTATGCTACTAGATAAAGTTAAAAACCACTCAACAGTGGCGTAGCGTTAGAGCGGTGTGGGGCTCAACCATTTTTTTAACCAGTATTATTGAAAACTAAATTTTGCTGTCTTTTATCGTATTACATTCAATAATTAAATAAAGCGAAATTTTCTATATAATATTGTTGGTAGTAAAATTATCTTCTTCCCCGAACTCACAACACTTTAACTCTTTTAGGGGTAAGGTTCTTCTTTTCGCAAATTGTTCAAATTTGTGAAGGATACCAGAATTTACGAAATTTTTTTTTTTCATAATAATGGAAAGCTTTTTTTTCACGTATTTAATCACCCAAACCGGAGCACCAACCAAAAAAATGGCATTTGATATAATGTCTTGGCGGAAAATCCCCATTGTAATCATCCAAAACAACCCAAACGCACCCAAAAGAACCATTAGAAAATGTCACATAGTCTGACGTAGTTACAGCAGTAATTTATAATAATTTTACAAAATAATTGATGTTACTTTCATCATAATAATTGTCTGAGCGAAGCGAAGGCTAATACTCAGCGAAATATTACTGTCCGGACACATTACAACTACGATGGATATTAACGCCATGTCCTACTAAAAAAAAGCCTGATAAAAACCTTTCGTCAAGCATAACTCAAAAAATATTTGTCGGATTTCGTTTCTGATTTCACCAGAAGGTACCTATGAGGGCCACCTACTGAATGCACCTACTATGAAAAATAAGATCTAAACCGTTTAAAAATTATAATTAAAAAAACTGATAAAAATGCACAATTTATCTGCATACGTCACAGAAATTTGGTGTGCGCCACTTTCACCGCTGGATGTTTTCGTAGACAACTGGTTTGAACACATGGAGCAAATAAAAAAAATACCCTCCCAGTAATATTGAATAGATAAGTTTCAACCACGTGATCACAAACCTTGCAACAACCCGTGGCAACCAGTTTTGGTGGGCAAACAAATAATAATACAGTACTCCGTACCACGGTGACCGTTTTTAGCCTGTTGTATGACATCCGGATAAAAACTCAGGCTAAAAGATAGTTGTCAGTCTATCGACTGGAAATTAACAGATTTTTTTAGTACTCGTATAACGAAATTTAGAAACGATTGTGGATGATTAAAACAAAAGACAAGAGTGTTTATTTCTCCGGGAGGTTATCTTTCTCTGGATGTCTGTCTGTCTATCAAACATCATACAATTTTCTTGTAAAGGACGATATTATTATGCAGTAAAACCTCCCGATTTCTGTGATATTGATTGGGTTAGAAACTTTAAATTTGATGCGGTAGTTACATTTAAGATTTAAATACTCGTAATGAACGCTCTCTTAAAGGTTCAATTTGACGGATAAACGTAAAAATTTCTGGAAATGTTCTAAACTATGATTTATTTGGAATACTGAAATTTTTGGGATACTGTTGGGGTAAGATACTAGAACTTTGGCATGGTAGTAATTTATAAGATGTTATGTAAATGCTCGTTGTAGAACGAATTCTAAAAAATCGAAAGACCAAACAAAGCGGAAAAAGATCTAAAGATGATCTAAGTAACGAAGTACATGGAATAGTTAGGAATATAAACGTGAAAATTGACATGGCTGTATTTATCATGACGTAAATTCTCGCAATAGAACAATTTCTAAAAATGTCACTATATAAAACAGTGCAGAAAGAAAAAACTTTCGAAAATTTTCTATTTCTGTGTTACTGCTGAGCCCAAAATCTAAAAATTTTGCTTCGGGTTAGTTTTAAAATATACAATTGTCTCTAAAAAATGGTTTCTAAAAAATTTAGAATTTAAAAAGATGAAATTAACGGAAAGCGATCTCAATTACCATTAATTTGGAATTATTAGGTATAGCAACTTTAAATATTTCATAATGCTGCATTTCTTCCGCAAAACATGCAATTTAAATGCAACAAAACTGATAGATACCACCTAGCATTAAATAAATTGTGTAAATATTAAATAAAGACCTGTATGAAACAGTGAGTAGGTTGCCCGAAAGTACTTGTAAAAGTGTTCCTTCTCTAGGATTTTCTCTCTCTCGCCAAGGCCACTAACAGAGGGAAGTACCGTTTTAAATGTGATATGAATTTTTTATCTGATTCATTTTTCTATACATTTTATCATAAGCTCATATTCTCAATTATCATTACTAGATTTTTTATATATTAACTTATTCTGGTGAAATTTCATAATCGGGTTCATATTGGCGTATGTTAGCTTGCATGATTTGCTGAATAAATATGTATGGATTTGTAAATTACTTCAAATGACACTTTGACAGCTCAAAAGTTATGCAGACGACATATTCAGATCTTGCGTCATACTTTATGTTGCAATCATTGCCGATTTCTTTTATTTAATACATGCTAAATACAGCTCAGCTTGTGCCGAATATGTTTGAAAACAAAACAATACAGCGTATGTAGTGGCCAGCATACACTCATCATTTAAATCCGATCGAGCATATCTAAAACACACTCTAACGAAGCATTGCATGTCACTGTTGATGTATTCAGTACTTTGATACTATATCAGATTTTGAGGAGAGAATTCCTTAAATGTTATCGACAACCTCATTGCATCCGTGGAAAACAGATATTGTACAATATTAACTATTAGCACTGGGAGCACACACCATATAAAGTATAGTCCATTCTTTTTAAACATCATATATTAGTCATTTAAAGTTACTCAAATTGGTGCGGAGCGTCTGATTATGCTCTTAACATCATTTTATACAGTTAAAATTCCGATATAAGATAATTTAGTGTTTCATTTTCTATTTCACTTTTAATATATTGTGTACTTTCAATTTTATATCCTTGCATGGCTGTCTTGCATGGTTTGATTTTTTTTAAACAGTGTATACGAATTTATATATAAGATTTTGTAATTCTATGATTTGTTTATTTTCATCATTTCAATTTATCGCAGTATATGGAGAATTAAAGATAACATCTCATTTTCTTTACCTCCACATGTTATTATTAATCCCTTAATGCTCGAATTAAATTACGGTTGAAAAATTCAAATTCCTTATTGGCACCACTTTTATGAAAACGAAATATTCACCTTATTTAATGACAGGAAAAACGATACTAAAATATAGTCAATTTCACTATTTTATAAAACTGGTGGGAATCAAACAATTTGAGTAAAAGACACAGCCCGAGAATATGACGGCAGCGAGAATTAAGGGGTTAAATCTATGTTCTCAGCAATATCGCTCAGACTAATCCCTCTGAGGGAAGTCCTAGTTAAAATATAAATATGTATAACGATAGTAAGGGGTCTTGAATGTACAGCAAAATTCAAAATAAAATAGATCTCTGTTCAAGATAATGCGTGTTAATTTTCATTGAAACCGATAAATATTTATAGTGTGTTAGTAAGCAAATTGTTAAAAAAAATGTAGTTTAACAAAAGGAAAATTCTTAAAATGTATACTTAATAAATGAATATTGCTTATTAAGTGCGTTGTACATGGCACACAGTTATGTATAGTTTGAAAGGGTGAAAAGAACATTTAAATTGTTCCATCTCATAGTACAATTCCTGTTGAATTTATATGTACAAGGCATTAACCCTTCGCTGCGTAATTGTTTTATCAAAATAGCTTCAAAAATTGTGTATTTAAAAATTTTTATTCTTTTGTCACCGGTTTTTCAAAACGGATTTTTTATCTAATTCAATCGGGGAAATGCTCCGATTAAATAAGGCAAAATTTACAATAAAAAAGTAACTGGTGGGAATAATTAAGGAGGTTTAAATTGACGGGAAAATGCATCCCCAAGGAAATCTCGGGTTCCGCAGCCAGAGGGTTTACGAACAATGTCCAAACAAATAATGTTGCATACTTCCTATACTACCGTGGTTGCACCTGTTATTTGAGCGCTTTCTTATTTTAACCCTTTATCTACTGACGGTACTTATAAGTACCCTCACTTTAAACTTATATACCATAGTAAATATTACTAATATTCTACAGGGTTCGTACGGGTACCGTTATTTTCAAGACCCAATATCAGAATTTTTTTATTGAAAAATAAATCTAGTTTAAACGGACGAAATTTCACCTTATTTCATGAGAGATTTTCCATAAGAAAATACTGGTACCGAAGAATGTCTTGGTCATGAAATTCAAGCACCCGTACGAACCCCGTTCTAATTGTACTTTGCAAAAAACGCTCTTTTAACTCCACTTTATCCGAATACATGACAGCAGCAGTACTTCTAGGTTTGTTATTTTAGAGAGGAATGAGGATATCTTTGAAGAAGTCGATGTATTTTTTGTCGACATTTTCTACAAATTGCCACGTTGTCTTTTCATTGCTGCAAACACAGTAAAGGATATAAGATAAGTGTTGGATTTTTTTATGTGTTCATTATGATCTTAGAATGCAATTTGATAAGTTATTTTAGATGAACGGTGTATGTATTTGATTTAACAGTTGAATTACTCAGTAGTACTTATAAGTACCGTCAGTATACTGCGTGTTGGAGAAAAATTTCTTGTTTACTTTTCGTCTGTTTAGTTATCCACCGTTTTCATCTGCTTTAAAATGTAATTACTAAAATGTAGTGTAGTAAAGATTTCCCTGGTATTTCTTTTCTGTTTCGTTGTTATTTTTTATAGGAGACCGTAAAAGTTGTGGCACCGGCTCGTTTTTGCTATGCTAGAAATGGCATATGTAAATTCATATGTTGAATATGTGGAGATGCGAGAGAACGTGTTATCCCTGGAATATAGACGTCACATAACTAAAGGACTGCTAACAAGATAGAAACTTAAAGAAAAATAGTTTATTTTAACCCTTCCAGAAGCAAAACGGTTTCAATTCTAAAGTGTTGAAATAAATGATTGGCACCGGAATTTGCCGAACGATTTATTTGTAAATAGGAAATAGCCCTATATTTCATATACTTATTAAATCGAAAATATTTTCTGGTGCCAGTTGAAATACTTTGTGGGTTTTCTGTTATGATATTTTAGTCATAGTGTACTGACGGTACTTTAAAGTACCACTTTAATTAATTACCTCTAAATAATTAAATTTCGGGTGAGTATTTTTTTTTATATTTATCCTTTAATTTTCATTGTAGTAACTGAAAAAAAATATTACATGAAAAAAATTGCAGTAGATCATAATGCCGTAGATAAAGGGTTAAACAGATAACGCGGAAATGCTCCATGTGAAGAAAAATAAACTGTACATGCTCACATACTTAATAAAAGGAAATTTTTCGTTCCAATATTCCGATGCCAATGTGGCATTTAGGAATTAAAATTAGGTAGTCCAAAAATGAACCACCGACCTTGAAAGGGTTAATCCTTAAATACATAGTGTAACTTTTGAGTTACATGATCTTTTTTGCCATTTGGCGCCTTCTATTTGTCTTTTGGTGAATTATTACGTGTTACTTACGGGTGATAACATGCCAGTGTTGCCAGGAATTTTTCAATTCAGATTATTTGACTGTCACCACTTCTTTAAAAATAATTCTCTTATTTTTCAGAATTTTTAATCTTTTTTAAAATAGGACGAATATTTCTATTTCAAAAAAGCGGTGACAATCAACAATCTGGGGACAAAAAAATCCCAAATCGGCGAACACTGTAACATGCATTTAACAGGCCTCCCACGCTGTCTGTTTTTTTAACACAACTTTTTTTCATAAAAAATCTTCCTTATAAATTTCGTAGAAAATTACCATGAAAACGTGTTTTCCTTGCAGTTGTTGCTGCAACCTAAATTGAATGTTTTTGTTTTCTGAAAAATTACTGGTTTATTTAAAAATAGGAACACAGGGAGTATTGATTTTGGATCGTGAATTTTCTTTTTGTTCTGATTTGTTAAGTATATTATTTAAAATTATCCTTTTTGAGTAATTTTTGTTATATAACTCAAGAGTGATATTATAAATTATGTCCAACGGAAACATAAATAAATGAATTGTCTCGCTATTTTTATAGAGGATAATTAACAAAACTAAAGTTTTCCGAACAAATTAAAAAATCTTTATTGCGATGAAAACCGCAATATTCTCCCTCTCAAACAATACAAAAGGGAAGGGAAGGGAAATCCGAACCGTAGCTCCAAGCTGCAACCCTGATGGAGTGTTTTCCTACGAACGGCCGAAACCCACTTGTTAGCCCATGGCAGCAGTTAACCCATTAAATGCCAACGCTCCCGTTGCGGGAACAACAATTTGTTATTTTTCCCCTCAACATATTTGTGAATTATTTAAAAAATACATTTTGTGCCGAAAAGTTAATAGTATGGCGTGTAGTATACATATTTTTTCAGAATGATATATATATATTTACTATTTTTTGCAGATTTTTTAAAAAAGAGAATTTTTGGTTTTTAGACTTCCTCAAGTAAAATTAGTAAAAAGAAAAAAGTAAATTCTTTAGTTTTTACAAGTGCAGTGAATAGTTAAAGCCAACAGATCATCTAATAATAAATTCCTAATACGAAGTAAATATATTCATTTAAAGCAATATTAGAAAGGTTTCTTTCGTATGTTCCCACAACGGGAGCGTTGGCGGCTTGTGGTTACATTCCCGTCCCTTTGTCTGCAAGCGCGCTTCCGGAAGGAACATTTTATATTGATTTTTCATGAAAAGCAGTGTATGTCAGTTCGCTTTAATGTGGATTCGTAATATTATACGGGAAAACAGAACCATTGTGTACAAAAAACCCCTTAAAATTTACCTTTTGATGTTCATCCGCAGAAAAAAAAAAAAAAAAAAAAAATCTTTAAATTACAATTAAAATGCAAGATGCAAAAATAAAAGATTGCGTTTTGCATGGAAGTAAGTTATTACTAAAACATTAAAAAAGAATTTTGGTAATTTCTTGTAACAGTAAATTTGACCATAAATTAAGATATAATACAGTAGTAGTTTGCAGCTACTTTTGAAACTTAAATCCATAGGTAGATTCATATACAATATAAAAAAAGAAAAAGAAGGATTACGAAAATTCTAAATTGTTTCATGTTATATTAATTGTACTAACGATGATACTGTTGTAGATCGATTTTTAAATATATGCAGGCCTCTTATTAAAGAGATAATATATATATATATATTTAAATAATTTGAAAATCGATGTTTGGTAATAGTAACGTGAAAAGCATTTATTATATTGAAATAAGAGATGTCTCAATTTTCATTTGTAAAACAACTACTTTATTTGAAACATATAATAAAGAAAATTCAAAACATCATTTAGGAATATATAGAGTTATATATATCAGTTACGTGTCGATGAAAAAAAACTATATACTAATATAAGTATATGCCAGAAATCTAGGAGTAAAACAAATTTATACATATGTGCGTGTAGTGTTTATTACAACATAATGTTATATCTGAGTTATTCCTTTCAAGTTGCATAGACAATGTGTAGGGAAATAATAAAAATCAAAGAGTGACGTTATATTTCAAATATTTTGAATATTCGTTAAAAAATTTGAATGAAAGTGATTTATGAATATTAATATTAAATTTTTAATCCATATATTTTTAATAATTGTTTATATGTTTGCATCATGCCTAAAAAGGAAGTTTTATTAAATTTTCTAATCGCAATTGCATTATGGCAGGAGGAAATAACGCGCGTTTCTTTTTAGTTCAGAGGAAGGTTCAACCCACATTAGACGCCAACGCTCCCGCTACGGGAACATGTTATACATTCTAAACGGTTACAGTTATTAAAAAAAGTTCAACTGCTTTATCATAGGGGCATCTTATATATATAAAGTATATAAATAAACTTTATTTATTTAACGTGCTTAATATAGCGGCGCTTAATGGGTTAAAAAGAAATTTTCAATGTTTATAACCATGCTATAGTAGATAAATAAAAAAAAAAACTGTAAGATTCTCAATATAGCTGCCTGGTTCAAAACATGACGAAGTATAATAAATACAAAATATTAATTACAAAAACACTACTTGTAACTATAATACCAATAATAATAAAATTAATAATAATAATATTTAACCGCTTGGGGACGAGCGGCACGTATACGTGCCGCATGAAGTGCTCAGAATCCTTGTTTTTTCTCACCAGTAAAATTTTACTGTAAAATTTGCCTTATTCAATCAGCGCATTTTCACGATTCAAGAAGGTACAAATTTCTGTTTTTAAAAAACGGTAACTAAAGATTAAAAAATTCGCAAAAGGCTCCCGTCCCGAAGGGGTTAATGAATATATATGTAAACTATTTACAATGGAAACAATGAAGATAACAAAAAAAAATCGTAAATCATCGTCTGAATATACATTACAAAAGGTAAACCCTAAGGCCTAATGCGTGATCCAAGAAAAACACAGGTAAAATGCGTGGCAGTACAGTAAAAAGACAGTTAGACTTGACGCTATGAACAAGCATAAAATAACTATCCCCCAGATTCAACTAAATTATTCAAAAGAATACCTAATGGCATAAATGATGGCATAATACATAATCACAAATGTTGTTTTACTAATAATTAATTACTATACATTTGAATTTAAAAAGAAATTAACATGATGCAGGGCGTAATCCTGAAATATAAAATATATAAAATATTTTAAAATAAAGATCACAATGATATTAGAGAAGGCTCAAAATATAATTTAAATTAAATTATTATCGGTAAGTAAGACCCACTTAATAAATATAAACTTCTATATGGAGATTGGGGAAATAAGTAAACTTGCATACAAAACCTTTTCCTTTTAAGATTAAAATATTTTAAATACAGATTCCTGAAACAACGCTATATGCAACAGTAAGAGAAAGTTAGATTCAATGATTAAAGCGGAATCAAGATAGGATAGTTCTTTTTTAACACTAGAAAAACCGAGAATTTTACTCAAATTTTAGAAAAATATTTTACAAAAGAATTTTTATTTTAAATTTTTAACTTATCCATTTAACTAGTTTTTTCTTTGTATCTTTTAAAATAGTTTTATAAAAAAAAATTCTGGTTCGAACTGAGATATATTCATTTGGTAGCAGTCGAAATGACTGCTCGCAGGCTTTCTAGTGTTAACCCTTTCAGGGCAAGGT
Organism: Maratus speciosus; assembly: GCA_963932465.1. Taxonomy (NCBI): domain Eukaryota; kingdom Metazoa; phylum Arthropoda; class Arachnida; order Araneae; family Salticidae; genus Maratus; species Maratus speciosus. Next base: position 187,979,881 of record OZ010794.1, read on the forward strand.
ACTTGTATTTATAAAATGTTGAAATAATTTATTGACACCAGTATTTGCAATAGAAGTTATTTGTAAACAAGTAAAAGAATATTTTCGCATAATTAAGAAAGGCGAAATTTTCATTATAAAATTCCGGTGCCAATGTGGCCATTAGGGACTAAAATTATGTGATGCCGTGACGGCATCACCTTCCTTGAAGATTGTTAAAGGGGTTTCAGGATTCTTACAGCTTCAGAATTTTCGAAAATTGAATTTATTTAGATTTTAAACTCTTATCCTTTCTAAACGTCGGATAACTCCATGAGAACTTGTCATGTCTGTCTCGTCCTACGATTTTTGGCTACCAGTATTTTAGAACGGAAAAATGTGACTTATTTTATCGGTGATATCTCATCAATTGAGTAACGCGAAGCAAACTTTTCGAAAATAACAGTGGCCAACAAGCATAGCGATTTTCAGCTGCGTGACAAACATGACAAGTTTTAATGGAATTAGCCCATCGTGTTATATTGTTTTCTTAAAATTCCCATTAGAACAGAAGTTATGGCTTTTAGAATTACAACCGCTCAATTTTCAGAAGCTGCGTTTCAAAAATTTCGAAATTATTTCTCTGGAAATGAAGTTTTTGGGCATAACGAGGAGTATATCTCAAAAACTTTTGCATATTTTTTTGTGAAATTTTCAAAATGGATGTTTCATGTTAGTCTGTATAAACTAGACCAAAAATTTCTTCTTTATTGTTTAAAAAAAATATTTGTTTAGACGATTATACTGTTGAAAATTTAAAAAAAAAATTATATTAGGCTAGTTCCATGCGTACTTGTAGTATAAGTCACATGCTACGATTTTCAACTACCAGTATTTTAGAACGGAAAATTTTGACTTATTTTATTGGGGATATCTCATTAATTGAATAAGGCGAAGCAAACTTTTCTAAAATAACGGCGGCCAACAAGCACGGCAGTTATCTGGTATGTGACTCACTCTATAAAAACCCATGGAACTAGCCATTAGCTAAATACAACGCCGTATTATAAATATGAAAATGCATTAAATGCAAATTTATTTAGGTTCAGGGTAATTATGATAATCTGAAGAATAAGTATGCAAAAAAAAATAATAATAATAATTCTCGTTGCAACATTTATTTTGTAATCCTGCGCGTAAGCTGTTATACCAATTTTCTGATCACAAACTGCCTGACATTTTGGACCCCCCTATATATACTAATTCTGCATCTTACAATTTTTTAAATACATGAAATGACAGAAAATACTTATATCTTTCATCCAAATAAAAATTTGGTGTTTAAAATCATAAACATTTTAACATATTAAATGTTGAAATTATCCTTTTTTCAATTTTCAAATTTTAAGAGTCCTGGGACTCCTTAAGTGCAAGAATCTCAAAAGAATGATAGGAAAGAGGCATATTTCGAAAAATAGAATAATGATGTTAAGATATTTAATTTAAAATATTAAAAAAAAATACCTCAATATAGTTATAAGATGAACGTCAGCCAACATAAGAGGTACGTAAATTAGGAGAAATGGGTAAACCTGAACGAACAGCACTTCCCTTGTTTCTTGAAGGGTCTCGTTCAAGAATTTTACCATTTTGGTCTTGCGTTTTAACTCTACATTATGTCAAATTATTTATCATTTAATCATTTTCTATTTTGCGACTTATGCTCTGACATAATTTTCATAGCAGCCCGGACCAGTAGTTCCTTGATTGACGTTCATTTAGTAAGAACATATTACCTCTTATGCTTAATCACTTCTTATGCTTATAACATGCGAGGAAGTACCGCTTTTTAGCTCGTAAGACAATCTACTGACCGAGAAAGAATTTGTTTTCTCCTGATTCAATAAGGAGAGGGGCACATTCCCTGACCGGCTCAAAAAAGCGGATGTAATGAATGTTGTTTGTGCCCGTGTCTTTCTCACAGTCAACTGAAGGGCTGCTACATGTCACATATGTTCGAACGGGTAGCCCATAATTTTAAAATAATGGAAGAAAATGCTGGGTCCAAAACCTAAAAATAGGAATAAAATTAGAGAAAAAAAAAGATACTTAAATTTAGATTAAATATTTAGAAAGATTATAAAGATAGCTTTAGAAAGATAATCAGAATTGTAAGAAATTCTGATAAACAAAATACTTTGTAAAATAATTTTATAAGATGTATTGGAGTCTTCTGTAAGATTCACTCCTGCACATAAAGAAGAAAAAATGTAAAAAAAATAGTTATGCATATAGTTCAACTTGATGCAACATACATAGTAATCTGTAAACGTTTATATAACGTAAAATATATAATTTTAAATGGGGATTCGGGAAATATGTAAACTTGCATACAAAACATTTTCTTTTAAGATTAAAATATTTTAAATACAGATCCCTGAAACAACACTATATGCACAAACCGTGTAAGTGGTAATAAAGTGGAATTCGATGATTAAAACCGAATAAAAATAGTATAGTTATTTTTTTAAAAAAAAGATTATCAAAAGAATGATAAGAAAGTAAAATATTAAGAAAAATAGAATAATGGTTTTAACACTAGAACTGCCGGAAATTTTACTCAAGTATTATAAAACTATTTTACACCAGAATTTTTATTTTAAACTATTTAATTTATTTATTTAACTTATTTCTCGGTGGTACATATTTAACTTATTTTAGAAAAATATTCTGGTTCTTATCAAAATATTTTCAATTTTAACCGGTCAAAATGACCGTTATGGCGGTTCTAGTGTTCAGCTGAGCTGGCAAGTCTCCGGCTTTTTGCATACAAATATTTTAATACAGAAAATGTTCTTTTATTTAATTAGAATATTTGGGCGATTAAATGAGCAACATTATCTCTGAGATAATAGTGGTGAGCAAAACGCCGGAGACTTGCAAAATCTCGTTTTAAGATATTTAATTTTAAATATTTATAAAAGAAAATCACCTCGATACAGTTATAAGACGGACGTCAGCAACTTAAGAGGTATGTAGATAAAGTGCAATGGGCTCACCGAGATGAACAGCACTTTATGTATTTTTGTCAAGGTGTCCTTCAGAAATTTTAACATTTGCTCTTGCGTTTGGGCTACATGTTCTGTCCTGCTTTTTATCATTTACTTCTTTTTTCTTTGGGGCCTTAAGTTCTGGCGTAATTTTCAGAGCAACCCGGACGAGTAGTTTCTTGATTAACATACACACAGTATGAACATATTGCCTCTTATGCTTAATCATTTCTTAAGCTTATACCATGCGGGGCTGTACCGCTTTTTTAGTTCATCCGACGATCTACTGACCGAAAGAGATTTTTTTCTTCTGAATCAGAAAGGAGGGGGCACATTCCCTGATTGGCTAGGAAAAGCGGATGCAATGAATGTTGTTTATGCCCGTGTTTTTCTCAGAGTCAACTAAAGGGCTGCTACATGTCAAGTATGTTCGAACGGGTAACTCATAAGTTTAAAATAATGAAAGAAACCGCTGGGTCCAAAATATGAGAATATGAATAAAATTAGGGAAAATAAAGGTGCTTAAATTTAGATTAAATATTTAGAAAGATTATAAAGTGAACTTTGAAAAGTTATCCGTAATTGAAAGAAATTCTGATAAACAAAATACTTTGTAAAACTAATTTATAAGATTTGTTGTAGTTCTCTCCAACAATCATACATTAAAGGGTTAACATATTTGCATATAGCTATATCAAGTATCGAAAATCGATTCTTTATTTTCTGACATACATAAATTAGTGTATAAGAACACAACTGTACGCATTCGTTAGTGTCTATGATCCGAGTCCTTAACATCCACATGCATTCTTGCTAATCTCCAACTATTCTTCTGTAAAATGTAGATTCATTTTATCCAGATTAATCACGTTTTTCACAAGAATAATTATTTGGTGAACCAATGCAGAGGTATCAGGAATGCCTACGAAAGTCGTGACGCCCTCTTTAACTTCCAATCGGAACTGATCAATCGAGTAATTCATGGTGTATAGATGTTAGGCAAAAATTAAATTTCCACGCGAATTCCAAAGCATTGGCTTGATCGAATCAAGCTGAGAGTAAGGGAGGGAAAGAAAAGGCCCCAGAGCCATACATTCTTTTTCCTTTCTTTATATATATTAGATAAAACAATAATAATTAGAAAAAATAAAATTAAACTATTAAAAAAAAACAAATTAGAGATTTACTGAGAAAAAAATCAAATTTAGAAAAAAAAAAAATCGGCGCGAATTTGGCGGCTAACATCAACAGCCAGTGAGGTTGCATAGTTTTTACATGCATGCATTCATATATATATGCACAAATGTTAAATAGTCTTCAAACTTAGTTGGTCCTCGAGGTCCATTTTCAAATTTTTTTATTCTTACCTTCTACGACGTAAACGCACGTATCTATATTACAAAGGACAAATAACGAATCAAATTACCGGTGAAAATCGAGCAGAGAGAAAGGATTGAAATGACAGGAAAACGGATGTCTCAGAGAGCTGTAGCGTGAGAAGTCACTATCGGATTTCCCCATGGAACTATTAATAAAAAGTAGCTAACACAACCTTAAAATGGTGAAGCTTCAACTGTAACAACTTTCACAGAGGTTGATTACCGCAAGGGAACATTTCCACCAGTAAATTTAAAAGAGATTTTCTCCCAATAGCGTAATTTATGCAAAATTTCGGTAATAAATAATGACAAAAACAGACATTCATTTTTGCTGGTGGAAGTATATTTCGGCGGTATTCAGAGCCTGCGTTTCCGCCCTATTGTGACAACCTATACAACATCCTGTCAGTGCCAGCGAAAAAGGTTTTGTTACCTTAGCAAATTGACGCCAGTAAGAAAAAATAGAAAATTTCCCCATATATGCGAAAGAAATTTTCCAGGAGTAAGGCGCTTAATTAAGACGAAATTTTCTATTCAAATTTACTGTTGGAAGTTTACCTTCGCTGTAATAAGAAAATGTTGATCCGATTTTAAAACCTATTTCTAAACACAAACTTTAGATACTGCAGAATATTTAGTTAAAAACAGCCGTAATCTATATCTTATACTTTATTATTTATACAGTTTTCTAAAGAGAACATTGACTGTAGGTAACACTGCATTTTAACTTCTGATTTTTCTTTTTAATCAGCAGCAAATTAAAAAAATATCACAAGCATATTTAAACTTCGTGTCTATTCGCTTTTTTGTAAATCAAGATTTTCTTTGGTCTCGAATTCTTGATTTTTACATGCATGCATTCATATACATACGCAAACATCAAATGGTCCTTCCAAACTTAGTTGTTTGTCGAAACCTCTTTTCAATATTTCTTACTCGTACCTTCTACGACGTAAACGCACAAGTATATAAATAATAGATAAAATCAGCTTCGAAACCTGATATTCAAACTGATCATGTTCTTTCCAGCACTTCCATTACACAGTAATCCTTAATGCAATTTCATATTTTATTAAGGAATAAATAGGGAAAAAATTACTGTTAAAAAATGGTGAAAAGGAGCTTTTCAATACTCTGTAGCAGATTTTCACACTGAAGGAAAAATACTTAACTCCTTAATTCTCGCTCCCGAGAAATTCACGGGCTGTGTCTTTTATTCTGATTGTTTGATTCCCACCAGTTTTATAAAACAGTGTAATTGGTTTTATTATGGTATCGTTTTACCTGTCATTAAATAAGATGAATATTTTTTTTTTCAAAAATGTGGTGCCAACAAGCAATTTGAATTTTTAAACCGTAATTTAATACGACCGTTAAGGGATTAACCCGCGAGGACGCGCCCCGGGCCTGATAGACTCGGAGTGCGTACGGTTTTTACAATTGTCACCACTATCTTTATAAAAGAAATCTTCAACTTATTTCATCGCAAAATTACAGTAAACACCCGGCTATCCGGCCTAATGTGGCGGAAGGGTAGGCCGGATAACAACAAAGCCGGATAGGCCGGAGTTCTATAAATATTTACTCACTTCCTGCCCTCTACCCACCCATTATATTAAAAATGCATATTGCACTTATTAAGATAAATTTTATATATACAGTACATACAGTTTCAAAATAAGCGAAACATTAACGTAAAACACAAGCTAATGAAAAAAAAAAAAAAAAAAGAGTAAATCTTATTTTACTGTTTATTAATAAATGATTACACAAATTTGAAAAGTTTTGCAAAAGGTAAGAGTCGAAACTTAGTTTTTAGTTTTTGAAAAAGTGCTTGATAGATGACTGCTTCTCACTGTTAGACTTCTTCCACGACGCAATGTCTCCACATTTACGCCAGCATATAATATCCGAGGGCCACGCTTTCTCCTGCTAACTCGTAGTTTCTCCTCCATAGTCACTACAACTTTTTTTTTTGTTTATCACCCATTTCATTAATCTCCAATATATAAACACGAAGCACACCAAAAGACTATTCGTTAGTAACAAGGATAAGCGAAAAATAATGTTCGCACTTGTTAACATCCGTTGCACAAACGCGAAAAAGGTTAACAAACCTGAACCCCCCCCCCCCTCTTCCTGTCTGTCGTCTCTGCTATTGCTTTCTGCAATCCCTTCTTGCTCATTCCTGTCGTGAGTTGGCACTTTCGTACGGACGGGAGCCTGCCTGTCTCGGCCGCTTGCAACATTCACCATCTTTTTTTACTAGGCCGGATATTACGGAGGGCCGGATAATACCGAGCCGGTTAGTCGCAGGTTTACTGTATCTCCAATTAAATAAGGTGACGATCTTTATTTGTATTTTTTAGTGACAAAGTAAAAACCACTCTTACACTGGGTATGCGCGCGCTCTCCCTGGTTAATAAGGATATTATACTTAATAAGCGAACAATAAATTCCTACGCTTTAACCCCTTAATTCTCGCTCCCGTCATATTCTCGGGCTGCGCCTTTTACTCAGATTGTTTGATTCCCACCAGTTCTATAAAATAGTGAAACTGGCTATATTTTAGTATCGTTTTACCTGTCATTAAATAAGGTAAATATTACTTTTTCATAAAAGTGGTGCCAATAAGCAATTTGAATTTTTTAAACGTAATTTAATTCGAGCGTGAAGGGGTTAAACATGAATGTAAATATTTCTCCAAATTTGTTGATGCTAAATGACTCGTTTTAGTGGTACTTGGGTAATTCCACGAGCACTTGTCGTGTAAGTCACATACTATGCTTATTGGCCACCGTTATTTTATAAAAGTTTGCTTCGCCTATTTCAATTAATGAGATACCTCCCATAAAATCAGTTACATTTTTCCGTTCTAAAATACTGGTAGCCAAAATAATTGTATGTGACTTACACGACAAGTGCTCGTGGAAATGCCCACTTGCAATTAGTGATGGTCTGAATGAATGATTTTTCTATCTAAATGAATCATTCGTGAATGCCAAAAGCATAGCTGCCATCCTTTTTTTTTTTTTTTTTTTTGCTTTTATTATTATTATTATTATTCAATTTCTAGCAGACGTTTTGTATAAAATAAAATTTTAATTAAATTAGTATAAATTTAATAAAACCTATAAAAAATGTAAAAACCCTTTTTATATTTAAAAATTCAGAAGATAATTGAATAAAAATAATGACAAAGGATAAAATCTATGATTTCTTTTCCTTTTTTTAATACAATTTCTAGTGGTATTTGATTAAAAATATATACAAAGGTTGAAAACTATGTTTTTGCTCATGGCCGAATGATTTATTCGATAGTAAAATCATTCATTCTGCCCAGCACAACTTGCAATCACACATTTAACCCTCCGTCTACCAGACGGGTCCATTGGACCCGACAGGTACATACAAAATATTCATTCAAACCAGAAATTTCTTTAAAATAAACTAAGTATATAAACCAGACAAACATAAGGTAAATAAATAAGTTAAATAGTTTTAAATAAAAATTCTGGTGTAGAACGTTTTATTAAAACTTGAATAAAATTCCCGGTAGATCTAGGGTTAAATGCAGAAATATTAATAAAATTACATCTCTTCAATCACACAAATAAAGTTCAATCCCAAATGGTTTTTGAAAAAAGGAAGTTAATAGCATTCGTCCTCAGATTTAGTTATTCCTGCAATCATGTAATTATGCACACAAGCATATACTTAAACATAAGCTTAAGACTGTAATCAAATCCATAAAGACAATTTTGTAATATATTCACAAAGTTATTATTAAAGAACATCGAATTCGCATTTCATACATGAAACATATATTATTATTTAACATTACGAAACATTACGAAAAAGAAAAGAAACAATTAAAAGTAATATTAATAGTTGCAATTTGTGAAGAAATCTTCTAGTTTCTAAAAAAATAAATGGTTTTATATCGCTAATAACTTTTTATCAAGTATAAAAAAATTACTTTTTATGAAACCACACACATATTATAGTAACAAAACAAAAATAATTTCTAACTTTTCCGATACTTTTCTCGTCTTTAAATATAATGTACCTTATCTTATTTCGATGAATAAAATAGTTAAAGCAAAGCAGTACGGAATTTCTGAATGGTCACTGAAAACGTTAATGCATAATAGCTTCTGCATATTTTTCGATTTTTTTTTTTTTTGAAAAAACGAAAAATTTTTAGAAATTTAGGTAATTTACAATTTTAAAAAGTTATTGTAGTTTTATTCTTCTTTAAAACTAAAATACTCTTTTTTGTTGAACGTACTTTCTTGGTATTACATTTCGCTGAGATAAGCCATTTGTGAAGTAATTTTGACTTAATTTGAGAAAAATTGATTTTTCAAACGATGATGGGATTGTATAATGCTCTTTGATATCGAAGGCCAAAAGTCATTACAAAAACTATGTTAGCGTACTGGTTTTATATAAAGGAATTCACTAAAACGACCTATTTTTCAATTTTTAGGAGAATTTAATTTTCGTTTTATTTATAAATACCGTTTACTATGAACAAATTTGTCTTTATTTTATGATATTTACTTATTTTTTTTATTCTTTTACTATATAATTCATCAAGTATACATGTATCTGTATTTTGTTGAACATGTCACTGTAAAAAAAAAAATATTTTATCTTGATACATTGTTATTTGCATCATTGTATATCATGTTATGTGTATAAATTTTTGAGCGATTTTGTGTAATAACAAAACAAACATCCTTTTATTATGTGTATATTATGTTTAATGTAATTAACTATTTTTGTTATGTGGTAGGTTATTTTGTGCACTGCAATATAGAGTACATTCTATTTGTAAAGGCCTCCAATTTTAATTCGAAATTTCAAATTCACACCGTAAATTTCGAAAGAAGAATTTTCACTTTATATGATCGCTTAAACGCTTCACGACGAACGTCTTTTGCAGAAATTTTAATATTTTATCACCGATTCTTCAAAGCGAAAATTTTTGAATTATAAAATCGGGAAAATGCGGCGATTGAATAAGGAAAAATTTACAATACAAAATAACTGGTGGGAGTAATCACATAATCTGATCTTCGCCTTCAACTCGTATACGTGTCGCCCGTCCCCAAGGTGTTAATGTCCTTCATTAAATAAAGCATAAAATACTATTCTTTATTTTTGGTATGAACTAGAAATTTCTGAATAAAAATGCAGGCTAAACTGACAACCTTGCTGTATAAAGGCTATTGTAATGAATATATGTTATATGCATTGTTGTATAATAAATCTGATACTTTTAATCCGTAGTTTAGGTAAATGACAAATTTTAACAAACTTCGTTCTATAATATATAAATTGTTTAATTTCATTGATTAGTTTTAGCAACTGATAGCTCCATTTGTTCACTATAGTACTTTGAATTCTATATAACATTAAATACTGTTATATACAGAAACTGTTAAAATGTAATGTATTATGAGTGTTCAGATTTGCATTAGAACAGTTATTTACCTCTAAGTGTTATAATGGTAAAAAATTGCTATAATAAAAATTGATGTAATATATGCCTTCCATTCGAAATAGAAGTTCATCTTGGTTTTAAATTTTATGATGCGTTCCTTGATAAACGATGAGTAAATGTTTATTTTGTAAGCTTCAGATATACTGGAATACCGAGAAAAAAAAAGCGAGGTTTTATTTTTTTGCTTATGTAAACATTGCTTGCGACAATTATTAGCCTAATGGTGTGTGTGCATGTCTGAAAAGAAAGTAGGCCCAAAGATTATGACCTGTTATTTTTCGAAGTTTAAAGCAGCCAGTCAATGTAAAGCGCTTATGACAACCGATAAAAGTACAAAATTTTTGTAAATGGAATCAAGATATTGGGTTGGCAACTAATTTCCCGCAGTTTGTTTAAATACACTTTTTCTACCAGAATCTATATTCTGTTTTTTTGATGGAGTTAATTTATGTTAAACTTCAGATAATTAAAATGTAATGTCAATTATAGAATTGAGAGTGGTCTGGTAAGGGAGTTCCCGCCATTTTTCTACACACATTTTTGCTGCAGGATTCTGTGTTATGTTTTTTTGATCGGGTTAAATTTCATATCATTAAAATGGAATGTCAACTATAGAAGGGCAACTGGAATGGCAAATACTTTCCCGCCTTTTTAAAAATACATTTCTCCTGTCGTAATCTGTATTTTGTTTTTTGATCGAGTTAATTTATGCTAAATTTCAGATCATTAACTCTTTTCACTCGTATGTCCAGCCTGACTGGACATCATCTTTCTTTGCAAAATTTGATATTAGCACCAGTGATAAAGGAAAATAATTCAATTAGAGCATTTTTGAAATTGTGTACCTGAAGGAAACTTCTTTTTAAAAAGTGGTGTAAACCGAATAAAATTTGTATAAGAGACTCCCGAGTCGAAAAGGTTAAAATGGAATGTCAACTATGGAATGACAACTGGGTTGGTAACTAAGTTCTCGCCCTTTTTTTAAATTTTTTAAAAGTTTATTTTTCAATAAAATTTAACAACTAATCAATCAACAATGTACAATGTATTCTTCCTTGTTGTTTGCAACTTCTTCCCAACGTTCAACAAGATTTTCAATACCTCGTTGGTAGAAATCCCTTAGTTTCGACTCGAAAAATTCATCCAACCAAGCTCTCAATTCTGCATTAGTATTGAACGAAACTCCGCTCATAGCATTTGCAAGAGATCGAAAAACGTGGAAATCTGCTCGTGCCAAATCGGGACAGTACGGCGGGTGCGGCAGCACTTCCCAGCTATCCGTTTGATTGGCTTCCTTGGCCATATTGGTAATATGACGGCGGGCATTGTTGTGCAGCAAAAGAACTCCATGTTGCGATTAGGTCTTTTCTCTTGAATAGCCATGTTGAGTTCCGTCTGTTGAATACAGAGTTCTACGTTAACCGTTTGTTTCCATTCAAGAAATTCGTAATGGATAATCCCTTCCAGTCCCACCATACACACAACATCGTTTTACGTGGATGAAGATCTTGTTTCACGCGCGGTGTTGGTAAATTACCGGGGCTAAGCCGTTCCTTGCGTTGCTTCATATTAATGTGCAGGCACCACTTTTCGTTGCCAGTAACGATTCGGAAAAGAAATCGTTGCTTGTGTCCATGAGTTGAGCGGTGACGAGCAAGCAAACCAGCGGAGATTGTGGCTCGCTTATTTTTGTTGTTGTCACTTAAAGCATGCAGAACCCATACTCCACACTTCTGAACATTTCCCATTGAGTGAAGATGCTTCTCTATAGCAGTGTGGGAGAATTTCGTTTTCTCTGCGAGTTCCCTTGTCGTTTGATGCGAATTTTCGTGCAAAAGTTGGTTTAATCGCTCTTCATCGAACCCAACTGGACGGCCAGAACGAGGTGCATCGTTGATGTCAAAATTTCCATTTTTGAACTTGGCATATCAATCGGGGGCGGTCCTTTCAGCTATGGCCATACACAGCACAAATGTTACGAGCAACAACCTTGATTAAAAGCAAAGAGGAGAAGGTGTCGAAAATGCTCCTTTTTCCCAACTTGACACTACATTTTACGATCTAAATTTTAACATAAATTAAATCTATCCAAAAAACAAAATATAGATTCCGGTAGCAAACTTCTATTTAAAAAAACTGCGGGAACTTAGTTGCCAACCTAATAGATATTGCAGTGTTACTTGATGTCGTCACATATAAAGATTAAGTGAGCTCAATAGAAAACACCGACAATTTGAAATAAGAATTTCGAAAACGGTTGTGGTGGTCAGGTGAGCTCCACCGAAAGTATCACAAAAAGTGGATAATTACGTTGCTGAAGTGAGAAGTAAGAAACAATGCGTTGTCCATTGACACCTCAACAAAGTCATTGCATGCCATAGGCTGCCATATTTAGAAAAAAAAGTCATTTTCTAAATAGTACTGTCATTCAATTGGTCAGTTGGCCGCAAATTTAATGAGAGTAAGATTAGATATGTTTTGAATCATACGAATCATTTGACAGTGTTTAGTTTTGGGAATTCACTACCAACGACCCACCGTTCCGTTTCGAACTATAGGCCATCATCATTTCTGTTTGCAGTTGCCAAAGAAGCATTATCAATGCACTCTTACAATGGAACAGCCAGGATGGAGGTCTAAAAGCTTAAAATACCACTATTGTAACACCGTAAACTTCGTTTTACTTAATTCAGATATTTTTCATTTAAATAAGCGAAGGAAAACGGTTAAGAAAAAGTGCCGTTCTTTACCTCTGAACACTCACCCTGGCTGTGCCACTGCACTTTTAACCCCTTAATTCTCACTCCCGTCATATTCACGGGCTGTGTCTTTTACTCAGATTGTTTGATTGTTTTATTAAATAGTGTAATTGGCTTTATTTTATTATCGTTTTACCTGTCATTAAATAAGGTGAATACTTCTCTTTCAAAAAAGTGATACCAATAAGCAATTTGAATTTTTAAACCGTAATTTAATTCGAGTGTTAAGAGGTTAAGCGGGTCATTTTCAATAAATGCATACAATTCAGAAAGACATTTTTTAAAGAAATTACTTTTAAATTTCGCCTTAAAAACGAAATAAGTGATAATGTATATGTTAGATGTGTCTGTAAATATAATTAATTAAGCACTTTAGCTTTTGGTATAATTTTTATACACTATTTTTCTCAAAATTACCAGTAACATGGTAACAGACTTGACTGGTAACAGACTTGACATTAACAGCAAAATATCTTCCAAAGCCTACATGCTAATTATTAACACTAAGAAACAAAACAAAATTTTTAATATATTAACTAGATAATAATATTCAAGCAAAAGAAAGTACTAAACTTATATTTTTAACATAAAAAATTAGGTAACAGACTTGACATTGAATAAAAATACTCACCTTTATAAAAAATTCTTTACTCCACTACACTGTTGTTTTTCAACTGCAAAAGAAAATGGCTACAAGTAAATATTTAACTAGTATAAATGTTTTTATTGCAAATGTGCTGCCATTTCTTGGTGAAATTGTCAACCTTTATTTCATGAAATTGTAGCTTGGTAACAGACTTGACAAAATATGAGGGACAAAATGTTTTGTAGATTTTCTTATTTTATTTTTTTTTTATTATTTTTTATTTTATTTTATTTTATTTTATTTTTTTTGCTGGAATAATGTCAGAAATTTAAAATAATGATGATTTATCTCATTAAATGTCCCAATTACTTTCCTTTTAAAGTGAAAAATGAAGTGAAAAAATATTACAGAATTATAAAATACAGAAGAGGGACAGCTATTTTTTTCTTCTACTAGATGCAAAAATCTGCATCTTTAGGAAAAAAATATGAAAGTGATTATTTTTATGTTTTAGAAATATGTTGTGTAGTGTAATTAAATAAATATAATATTTATAGTCAGTTTTAAATAATATATTATGAGTACAATTTTTTTTTTACTGTGGGACAGCATATGTATGCATATTTTGAAAATGACCCAAGCAATATGTGCGTGATGTCTGGTCAGAAATACCGATTTTTCTTACATCATGCCTGTGGCAGTGCGCCGCCGCAATACTAGCCTATACGATGCCGCAAAATTGTTTGCTGTTGTTATTAGAATTTTTGCTACGTTTGTGCTGTCCCTTGAATTTTAAAATAAGTAATCTCTAAATGTCTTTTTTCCGTATTTAATCAAAGAATTAGAAGATAAATAATAATTTTAGAAAATACTATACTTAAATTCAAGGAACATATTAAACTCTGAAAAATAGAAATACATACATATACACACTCAGAAATGAATACTCAGATTTCACGAAATTTTCTTTGTTTTTGACGAAGCGGTTTCCTGGAATATGCTCCGAGCGAATATTTCGTCAAATTGATGAAATTACTTTCTTCACTTGTTTGACGATATAAATTTCCTCAAAAGTTTCGTCAAAAAGGGCTGGTGGCGCCATCTATTGAACAGTTTGGAAGCTCCTCTACAAAGGGAAGGAAAAAATCACTTCCCGTTTTCCTGGGCGTGATTTGAACCCGCGGGCTTTAGGGTGCGAGACACTTGCTCTACCGACCAGGCTATTAGGGACTTGTATGAATGTGCTTTTAGACTGATGTAATGAAAGCTGCCACGTGATTATATTTTTATAAGATAGATTGCAATTTTATCGGTGCTGAAAGTTTTAAGGAAGGCTAATTTATTATTATGTTTTTCTCATGGTCAATGAATAATTATAATATGGCTTGATTAAATCATTTATTAGTGAAATTTTCTTTGCTCAATGAATGGTTAGAATATGGTCTGGTTAATTTGTTGCACACAAATAACAAACTGTGAAGTGCATATTGCGTGAGATTTTATCATTTTGAATAGGTGGATAAGATTTTAACACTTTACTGTATATAAAAGGGAGAGGGATCAATTATGTTTATTTTTAATCTGATTGAAAACAGAATATACTTCTTAAATAAATTTTAAAAAAAGATATCCCGGATCTTTGAAATTTTATTGATTAAATTTTCTTTTTGGATGTTTTTGAACACAGGAGATATATTCTTTTCGAATTAAAACATAACGAACAACAACATAAGTAATAATAATAATAATAGTGATCATTCCTAAAAATGTTAACAGCTAAAAAAAGAACTTATGAAGAAACAATAACTATCTATATTTCAGTATATTCTGAAAAGCACTAAAAAGTGCTGTTTTAAAAATAAATTATTACGGGACTAATACAAACAAGCAAATATCTGCTTGCTAAAATCGCAGGATTTGAGGAGGTACAGCAACGGTCTCCTTAAAATGCATTGAGTCTGACCGTGATTGAGGAAAAACTTTCGTCAAATATCTGAGAGTTTACCTTTCCTTAAAAGTCACGTGATGGTGATAGGAAATGGTCGTCAAAAACGACGAAATACAGCTTGAGGATTGCTAAATTGTCAAAAGTGAGAATTCTATTTCTGAGAGTGTACGACAACCGGCATTTTTCTATCAGCGCGTAGGCCTAGTATTCAGTAAGGGCTGAACAGGATAATAATTCGGCAGTCCCAGTGAAACAGCAGCTGTATAAATACGAGTGAGCTAAATGTGGAACAACAATGGCGAAGAAAAACTGAGTTGTACATTTATTATATTCAATTTAAGCATTCGAACTGTTTGAGACAGCGAACCGCCATCTGTCTGTGACATTTTGCATTTAAACAAGGAAACCTACTAAACAAATGCAGTAGCCACTCATTAGTCACCTGCAAGAAAAAACATTAACATATGTCCTCATTTGATTTTTATTTAATTTTAAAGCCGTCAAATTATGTTATGACACTACATGCGACAAATTTCATTTAATGCAACAGAAATGAGAACAATCTGCAATGAAGTATTAATGAATAGCGAGAAATCTTAAATAAACGCAATCCACGGAAGATCCTAAAACATTTTTTCTATTTATCATTAATTACATGCCACTTAAAATACGGGGTGTTCCTAAATGAATATAGGGGTTTTAACACTTGGTAGTATTTATTACATAAAACTTAAAATTATAATTAATACATAAAACAAAGCAGCAACTGAAACAGTTTTACTTGCAAGCTTACAGGTGTTCAATGTAAGCACCTTTCATCATACGGCGCACATCAAGTCGATAGCCCAGTTCTTCCCAAACGTTGATTAGTTTTTGTGGGGTCATTCTTGTAACAGCTGCAATGGTCAACTGGTAGTGGAGGCACATGTACACGATCCTTTATGAACCCCAAGAGGTAGAAATCACATGGCGTCAGATCGGGTGAGCGTCTGGACAGAACTTCTTTGCTAATCAACGTTTGGGAAGAACTGAGCTATCGACTTGATGTGTGCCGTGTGACACAAAGTGAACATTTGTAAGCTTGTAGGTATAACTGTATGAGTTGCTCTTTCATTTTATGTATTAATTACAATTTTAAGTTTTCTGTAATAAATACTACCAAGCCTTAAAACCCCGATATTCATTTAGAAACACCCCGTATATATCAACAAAGGAAAGCACGGCATACTTCGTTTGTACATATCAGCAATTTCATTATTTTATTTCGTTTTCATAGGGATTTTTTTTATGAAAAATAATATTCCCTTTTTAGAAGAAAAGAAATCGCCATTTCAAAATTAATTTTTATCATAAATAGATAAACTTTATAAGCTGCTACTACTTTTTTTTATTTAAATTCTCATTTATTTAGTTTGTCTAAGCAAAAAATATCCGGAATAATACTGATAATACAAGTAAGTTTCTTCAGCAATTTTTTTAAAATTATGTTTGCTTTAAATATAAAAAAAAAATACATATCATCATTAATTGTATTAATTAAGCAATTAATTCCATAATTAAAGCACTTTGATTTTCCTGTTAAGCCTAGTCTTTTAATATTTGTTTTAGTATACTAAAAGGAAATAAAATCGGGCTAAAATGAAAATTTTAATAAATTGGAAATAAATGTTCTTTTTTTTAACATAAGTATATTGTACAGTTATAAAATCCGTCGGTTAGAAATTAATTCTTATCTTAAATATTATAAAACTACTAATACTTTTTATTATATTTTTTCCTTAATATTTTAGTTTTATTAAAAATCCAATTAATCACACAGATAGCTTAAAAAAGTTACGTCAGAGATTTTTTTATGTATGTTTGTTTTATATATTAAAAAATGTATTCATTAATTGAGCAATTAATCGGTTCATTATATCTTTAAATTTTTCCTTCTTAAAAAGTAATACCAGATAATGTTTGTTTTAATAATTTATAAAGAAATGAATTGATGCTCATATGAAAATTCAAATAAAAGTTATTAAAACTTAAACTAGCATTTCGCTTCGTTATATTTTATTTGTATTATATTATGAGAGTGCGTGCCATTCTACTATAGTTTTTTAACAAAATTTTTTGTCCTAATTAATCTTAGAAAAATATTCCAATTTCTGTTATTAGATGAGGCGATTGGAATTTCTTCATTTAAATATAATTTCTTAACTAACGAATGGCAATGGCAAATTTTATTGTTCAAATGCGCTGTTTCTCCTTTTACAGCAGCATTCTTGCACAAAAAATTTTGACTTATTTAATTGCTAAATTTCCCGAATTATATGATGCAAAGCAAGTTTGTTAGAAAAGTGGTACCACAACACAGTTCAGGGTTTGCCAACTGTGGCACGCTGTATACCACTAAACTTTTACAATAATCATTGCCTTATCTAATCATCGAATCTCTGCGCTTCAAGAAGTCGGCTTTTTCTTGGAAAAATTAGCGGTATCTGGCGTACCATAGTCATAGCTGCTAACTTGTACGGATATTTGCTACCACAAAAATTTAACAGAAATTCCTGCTTTATTTAATTGTCAATATTCACTGCAATTTGGCGATTGGATTAGGCAAAATTTTCTGTTAAATTTTAGTGGTAGCAAAAATCCGTACAAGTTGGCAGCTATGCATAGTTGGCCACCCCTGACATAGCTGCTAACTCTGCCGCTTTTTTGTGCCACAAATATTTAATAGTAAATTTGACCTTTTTAAATCGCCGTAATCTGCCGATTAAATAAAGAAAACATTTTTATTAAAGTTTTGTGGTACAAAAAAGCGTAAGAGTTGGCAGCTACGCCATAACAATAATAGTTGGAAACAACACATTTATGGGAAAACAATGGTTGTGTGGAATATGGCGTCATTCGTTAGCTAAATGTTAAGTACAATTTTCTAACCTTAAATAGAGATGCCAGATTCCATAAAAATTAAAAGGGGTGTACGCAGCTTATATTGCACACTGAGAATGCTAAGTTACGAAATTTTAGGGGCTTAAAATTTTATTTTCACTGAAGAACCGATAAATACTGAATCGGAAATAACCTGAAAATCTCCTTTTTAGAAAGGGATCTGCTTTAACCCCTTAACGCTCGACTTTAATTACGGTTTAAAAATACAAATGGCTTATTGGCACCACTTTTACGAAAAAGAAATATTCATCTTATTTAATGACAGGTAAAACAATACTAAAATATAGCCAATTTCACCATTTTATAAAACTGGTGGGAATCAAACAATCTGAGTAAAAGACTCAGCCCGTGAATATGACGGGAGCGAGAATTAATGGGTTAATACGGGCTAACACTGAGAATTTTATGACCGTCAACACCTCGCGCTGTGTATAACGCGTCTCATCACTTTGTAAACCAACTGTCCCACATGATGTCATCTGGTTCTACGGTTGCTGCATGTTAAGTTTGGTACCACAATGAGGTATCTCCCACTTTTTAGCATGATAATTTTGTGTGTTTTAAATGTTTCATATTTGTGTCTCATCTTCTCTTTAGTGGTAAGAAAATATACTTAAAACCAATAGGATAAAATTACTGCATAGCTGTCAAAACAGAGAAAATAATTAATTTCCTATTCATAATATCAATTTTAGTTTATACTCATCAGTAATAAGTTGCTCTGTCCATCTCACTACGTATGAGAAGTGATGGGTTATGAGTATAATGAATAATTACGTTATTCAAATGTATCTTTCGAGCATGCGCAAAAGCATCGTATTCTTTTTAATCCAGAAAGTTTCTGATGATAATAGTTTTAAATGGAAAGCCAATTTATTTCTTTTATTTATTTCTGTACAAAATTTCTGGATTAAAAACAACAACAACAACAAAAAACACGAAGCTTGGCAGCTATGTTTTTGTGCATGCTCGAATGGTTCATATAAAATCAATCAATTGATGCATTAACCCGTTCGGGACCATGGATGCTTATATGCACCCTCAGAAAGAACATACATAATTTGTTTTAGGCACCAGTAAAAATGAAAAGTAATATTGAGTTTCTTTAATTAGAGCATTTTCAGGATTGTTTAAGTAAAGGTTACATTTTTAAAAAAAGTGTGCCAACCGAATAAAATTTGTGTAAAAGACGCCGGTCCCGAAGGGGTTAAAAAATGGAAAAAAAACAGCAATCATTATACCAATCACACCCTCTGAATATGCTTGGTCAAAAATACGGTTAAATTTTAGAGGTTAAAGAAAAGGCAAAAAAAACTATAAACCCATTATTTGCTATAACAATCCTGGTATAAAATAAGCACAAGATCCTCACTCAGTGTTGCCAGTGGGCTACTTTTTTTAAATTCAGATTTCTTGATTCGCACCACTTTTCTGAAATGGTAATATTCCCTTTGTTTTCGACTTAATTAATATGTCATTAAAGAAGCCGAATTTTTCTATTTCAAAAAAGTGGTGCCAATCAAGAAATCTGGATTTTAAAAAAGTAGCCAACTGGCAACACTGTGCTCCCTCTCGTCTATTAACTTTTTGACTACGTGTCGGGAGTAGTGTTGCCAAGTGTTCCGCGTAAATCAGGAATCAAAATATACTAGTCACCACTAATTCCTTACGGATTATTTCACATCTTTAATCGCAGATAATTCTGTCATTTGTTATGGCGAAGAAAATTACTTATAAACACTTGTGTCTATGGTTACAAGTTTGGTCTCCATTTTTAATCTGAAATTTCTAAAGAAGATTTTTTTAACCTCAGTGTTCGCCAAATGTTTCTCTTTAAATACAAGATAAAATAATATTCTTTATTTCTGGTGTGAACTCGAAATTTCTGAATAAAAATTGAGGACAAACTGGCAACCTAGCTAATGTACAGAGCATTTGGAGTCCCAATTTACACGGCCCACCCTTTTTTTTTTCTACTCGTTCCACTTAAAAAAAAATTCTCTTCCATTAATACTAGAGTGTTTTCAAGAAAATGCTGCCACATTTTCCCTCTCTGACTGTAAATTGTCGTGCCAATGAAAATAAAAAATAATCACCAGTCCTCGCCGTAATCAATGCACTAATTCTTAGCTGCCAATATCTTAGGCTTTTTTCTACCACAAAAAATTCCTAGTAAATTTTATCTTCTTAAATCGCCATAATCGGCCGATTAAATGAGGCAAAAGTTTCTATTAAATTTTTGTGGTACGAACAAGCGAAAGAGTTGTCTGCTATGGATTAATTAACCCATTACCCGCTGGTGTTGCGTTCACGCCATGGTCAAAATAAATGCACATATTTAAATGACTTACATACCCACCACTATTTTTTAATTAAAAAATTTGCCTTTCTTAACCCCTTGAGGACGAACGACCGGTATTCGTGCCGCGTAAGGTGCCCAGAATCGGGTATTATTCTCACCAGTAAAATTTTATTGTAAATTTTACCTTATTTAATCCGAGCATTTTCCCGATTAGGCAAAATTTTCTGTTTTAAAAAACCGGTGATTGGAAGATTAAAAATTCTGTAAAAGACGCTCGTCCCGAAGGGGTTAAAGACATAATATTTTAAGATCATATAAAGCGAAAATTATCTTTTAGAATTTCTGGCAGCAAATAACGTTCAGCTAAATAGTTAAAAATTTCAACCTTATAGTTTTGGCCGTTAATGGGTTAATATAACTCATTATTTTGGTTTTTTTACATACTTTTTATCAACTAATTATTTTATTATATTTCTAACAAATTAACCCTTTCACGGGCAAAGCATTTTCAATGCTAAAGCGTTGAAATAATTGAATGGCACAAATCTTTATTTGGAAAAAAGAAAAAGTCTATATTTCACATACATATTAAATGTAAAATATTTTACCAAAATTCTGGTGTTGATGTGGTGTTTGGGAATAAAAATTAAGTGGTTTCATAAACATACCACCGACCCTTAAAGGGATAATTTAATGATAAACATCGAAATTCGCGAAAAGACTAAATTATAAAAACTAATTTACAAAAAGAAATTTACCATAGCAAAACTATCATTACTTCCCAAATAAACAGTTTTTGAAAAAAGATAAAATAATTTCTCCGTTCAAATGGTTCTCTTTTATTTTAGTTCCTAATCAAATAATAAAATTAATTACATTAAAAGAAAAAATGTATTTTCTCCCACAAAATTGAAGATAATTTTTGTTCTTAGTGAAATGCTAAATTAATTAAATTAATGAAAATATGTACTTTCTTAACCAAATTGTATTCCCCAGTTAACTTTTAACTTTTTTCCACAAACTATTCTCGAATAAAATATTAACTATGGATGCAGATTAATGAATACATTAAATTAAATATACGAGAAAACATTTATTTAATTATATGATTCATTTAAACACATTGAGCAATTAACATTGTATTTCGTACTAAATTATCTTTATTCAACAAATAAATATCTGCTATAGAAATAATAATAAAAAAATTGTCTGGTTCTTCAGGAATTTGAATGTTTAAAAAGTCACTTTAATTTATGTTTTCAGCAAATTTTAGAAGATTTCTAATTAATTTTATTATAATGAAGTAAGCATATTTTTTCTCTTCTAAACGATTTTCCTCTGATTAAAAACTTTTATTCCACAATCGGATTACAAAACAGTTTTGTTGTTTCTGTCTGGAATATTTTTGGAAGTTAATGAACAGATAACTTGTTTTGCAATTAATTAGTTCTTGTGCAAGCTTTTTATAGCTTTTTTCAATTCCTACTATTAGCTCACACTTTTCCTATATATATTTATATATTTATATATCTTGTTCAAATTTTCAATCGTTAATAAAATACTCATTATTCATCCTATCCGTTTGGAATAAATTTTTTTAAACTTGTACTGAATGACAATTGATGTTAACACAGTTTTTTTCAAATATTAATTAATTAATTAAATTTTAATTAATTAATTTTAGTTTTGCATGGGAAACAAAATGGCGGCCATTGGTTATTGAAGATCAGGGGTGTCAAACTGTGGCCCGCCAAATACCACTAAAATTTTAAAGAAATTGTCTACAAGTTGAATCGCAGAAATTCGACGATTAGAGACAAAGATAACTATGAGACAAAGATAACTATAAAATTTTAGTGGTATCCGGCGGACCACTGTTTGACACCCCTGTTGAAGATCAATGAAAGATTTTTCAATAAGGGGTTACCATAGGGGGGACGCTATTATGTCGCCAAATACCGCCAAGTTTGTCGCCAACTTGGCGATATATCGCCAAATTTGGCTGCCACAATGAGTCGCCAAATGTGACGCCAACTTGGCGATATCTCTAATATTTCGCCAATTTCCCATAGAGTTCCATTGTAAACCTACTTGCTTATAGAAAATCAACAAATTGAGATATTTTAATGCAACAAAAACTAATATTAGCTTAAGGGATTATGTTAAATTTTTCTTTGATGACCTAAGTAGGAATTGACATTAAAAACAAAATTTTTATATTACTTGTTATTGTTTAGATTCCAATTATCCATAATATTTATGAAATGAATATTCTTATCAGAAATGCATTTTTTCGAGTTCGTTATTTATACCCGGCAATACTTTTGATTTCACATGCTGAACAATGAAACTTAATGGTTAAATACACATAGAATGGTGCTTACACTCAGATTAGAAAATTCCTATTTGTATTAGAAACGCGCATTTCGCAGTTCTCTCATTCATTTGCAGATTTGTTAGTACTTTCTGCGATTAAATAAGGCGAAAAGCCATATTCATAAAGTGTGGTAAAACTTTACAATACCCCGCAATTGCCTTTGAAGACTGTATTGCATTACGATGGAAATAAAATCTGTTCTTAACCCTCAAATGAGCGATTTTTTATTTTGTTTTGAAAAAATTATATTTGATTCTCTGAAAGGTTTGTTACACAGGAAAAATAATGAAAAAAAATCATAGATACATTTTTCATATAATGCGTCAATCTTTTCTTTTGTTGCACATCTGCAATACAAGTAAAAACTACTGTCGTGTGACTGTTCTACGCTAAAATATTGCTAATTACGAAATATTTTAAGAACTATGTCTCCAAATATCTTATTTTATATAATTATTTATTTTATAAAGCGTAACCTTTAACACTTTAATTCCCATGATAGACGTTCTACAAATTACGTTGTTCAGAGAATCTGACATTACACCAGAAAGTTTCAATGTTTAATTTCGTTTTAATTAAATACGGAAAGTCTGTTATTAATTAAAACAAATATTGCTATTTTAGTTTTCTGGTGTGGATTAGGTATATACGAATTAAAAAAAAATCTATTAAATTCAAAACACTGTTGTTTGCATATATGCAAAGAGGCCCACTAAAGGGTTAAGGGCACGCTGCACTGAAACTGCCCGATCGCAAAATCCCATATTAATCAATGAAAAAATTTTAAGCGCGATTACCTATTACCTAATATAATTATTAAAATACCGTTTTCACAATTAAAAAGTAAGACGTCTACTTTTTGATGGTGAAAATGGTATTTTAATTATTATATTAGGTAATGAGCCATCGTGCTTCAAAATTATCCCATAGGCTAACATGGAATTTCGCGATCGGGAAAATTCAGTGCAGCGTAGCCGTAATAGTAAAGCAGAAATAGAATTAAAGGTGGAACTAATTCGAACAAAAATGATACTTGTTGTAAATGGCAGTTAACAAGCTCCTAATGAACATCCTAAAAATATACATTCGTAATGTTGCGCAAAATGCGCTTTTTGGCGGCCATCTTGAAAAAATATGAAAAAATTGAAACGAATCTTAAAAAATCATATGGGGTATCAATTTACAGGAAATTTAATGCTTAAATAGGGTATGAAATTGGTTTTTAAAAGTAAAATGTTCATAAAGATCTACTAGGGGGAAATTTCAGAAAAATGATATCTACATGACTCCATAGGTAAACCTTTAAATGTAACTATGCTACATTACATTATACCTATACCTGATACTGTCATGTAACAACTCCGACTGCAACATTTATTGTTATAGCAATATTGTCACATAAATATTAATCAACTTTTATAGTTTCTAAACAATTTATTCATTACGAAAGGTAAGATATCAAAACGCTCTTATCTCCATATTTTCAAAGGCTCGGTTTCGGGTATTCCGCATTAATTTTTCCCCCATTTACTATTTAAATTTTCTAGGTTTCCTCGTGTCAAAGAAAAATCTAATACTAAAAGTTTTAAGTTCTTAATCTGAGCAAATGTTCAACTTTCCTACTAGAACGCATGCGCCATTCTGTTCTGATTCTCATCTATTTTTGACCACATGTTCTAATAGTCCTAAAGTAATCTGTTTGCATCCTCACATGCATTAACATTGTGAGTCAACTTTATTATTTTTGAATATTGTAAGTAATTGAGGTATTGTGCTCTTATAATTTTCAATATCATGTGTGTTGTGTATCTTTCTTTAGATCTCTTGGTATTTCATTTTATTTTATTTTATGATGCGCTGTTAGGTGCTAAATTTTGTCATTTTAGGCTTAATGCCGACAAAATTGGATGAAATAACGCATCTTTACTATGAATTAACCCCTTAATTCTCGCTCCCGTGATATTCACGGTCTGTGTTTTTTATTCAGATTATTTGATTCACACCAGTTCTATAAAATAGTGTAATTGGCTTTATTCTGGTATCATTTTACCTGCCATTAAATAAGGTGACTATTTCTTTTTCCAAAAAGTGGTGGCAATAAACAATAAGAATTTTTAAATCGTAATTTAATGCGACCGTTGAGGGGTTAAGCAACAAGCACTTCTGATGATTATGTGAGTAATTCGTAGCTTTTTATTTTACATACTGGTTTCCTATGTTCATATCTTGTTCATCTTTAGAATTTTACCATTTGTTCATATATTTGTGATTTCATCTTTATTATATATATATATATATACAGGGTTAGCGAAATTATACTTCCGCTATTCAAAGGGCCCTGTAGGCTGTTCTACTGCTCCGAAGATAAAAATATTTGGACAACAAACACTTCGGAGGATGCGTTGGATATTTTCCGAAATAAAAAAAAGTTTAAGAATTCGCTACCAGGTGGCGCAGCGGGCCACCACATTGCAGGAACATATGCAAATGTCACGGATGATAAAAGGAAGAAGTTTGTGCCCCAATCAGATGAGTATTCCAAAATGCCGACGTTGCCGGAGAGAGCACTGCTAGTCAAATGGCACTACCGCAACCGTGAGAATGCAGAGGCAGTTGTGAGAGAGTTCCACCGTCTCAAGTAACAACGACGTGACCGATATCGGAGCAGTGTTTCCAGATGGGCTACTTTTTTTAAATTCAAATTCTTGATTGGCACCACTTTTTTGAAACGGTAAAATGCGCCTTATTTAATTACATAATAATTAAGGCGAAAACAAAGGTAATTCTACCGTTTCAAAAAATTGGTTGCAATCAAGAAATCTAAATTTTAAAAAAGTAGCCCACTGGCAACACTGTATCGGAGCATGTTCTTAATGACATGAGAGTGAAATTCGAGCGAACAGGACAGTTAGTCGATTTGCCGGGAAGTGGAAGTAAAAGGTTACCACCACCGTCGTAGAGATTATTGCTACAGCGGTCGTGGAAGCAAGCACTGAATCGCCTCATAGAACTGTCAGTGTACCGACGATTTCACGTACCCTTGATATGCCCTACTCCGCTGTTCGACAATGCGTATAATTCTGAACTTCTACCCGTATAAGATAAAAGAGGTTCAGCAATTGAAAAAGGCAAGAGCCAGACACTCGCAAAACATTCGCGCTATAATTTCTCGCGAGAATGGCGGTTGATGATTCCTGGCCATTGAAATTCGGTGCCCACTTACTGTCCTTATTATGTTCCTTTTGTGTGACACCACTGCTCCTTCAGTGTTTCTGGATCTCAGTTTGTTCTCTCTTCACACGATAACTCGTAGCGACATCTAGAGGTGATTTTTATAACTATATTTTTTATTTCGGAAATCTCGAGCGCATTCTCCGAAGTGTCCGTTGTCCAAACATTTTTCTCTTCGGACAAGTAGAAAGACCTCCAGTGCCCTTTGAGTAGCGGAAGTTTAATTTCGCTAACCCTGTATATATATATATATACTCAGAGTGTTCTGTAGCGCAATCTAATGAAAGGAATGACGCCGAATTTTGTAAGAAGGTTAAACAAGACGGGGAACGAAGGATTCCGCGAACAAATAATTAGCTCCAAAAGTCACCGCTAGGGAAATATGTTGCACTGTGTAACAAAAAAAAAAAAAAAAAAAAAAAAAAAAAGAGTTTTAAAAAATATAGAATCAATGCTGAAATAAAATTACCTTTTATTTAGCACATTTAACAATTTTAGTATTGTTTCTGCATTTTTTAAAACTCTCTCTTCAGTTACACAGCACCACATATTCCCTAGCGGTGACTTTTGGAACTAATTTTTTTTCGCGGAATCCTTCGTCCCTCCGTCTATTTTGATCTTCTTACAAAATTTGGCGTTATTCTCTCAATTAAATCGCGCTACAGAACATTCTGAGTACTGTCAGTTTACTCATGGCCACCTTATATATATATATAGATATATATATATATAATACGCTTAGATCTTTGCTGCAATAGCGTATAATCTTTGTGTATTATCTATACGATTTTTACTTTGTAGTTATCTCATACCTCTCTTAGGAAATTCCATTAAATTTTTCATTCTTATCATCGCAAAGTTTCATTTTATGTTTTTTACCTTTCTAGTTATGTATTTTATATGTATTTTCTTGTTGTTATTGTATGATATGGTCCTATATATTTTCAATTTATTAGATTATTATTTTTGTTTCTTTTTGCTATTGCTTTTCATAAATTTATTCTGTATGAGCTATACTTTTTATATATATACATCAATATATGGTAGCAATAATTATTTCTATAATAGTTTTAATGTTAATATGCTTTAGTCATTTATATTTATATTACTTTCATCTGAGTAATCAATTGGGATAGCATTTTTGTTCGTCTTAGCATGGTTATT
Organism: Maratus speciosus; assembly: GCA_963932465.1. Classification (NCBI taxonomy): domain Eukaryota; kingdom Metazoa; phylum Arthropoda; class Arachnida; order Araneae; family Salticidae; genus Maratus; species Maratus speciosus. The sequence goes on from OZ010794.1 coordinate 188,007,087, forward strand.
GTCGTTCTAGGTTTTGGATTTTAGATGCGGTTATTTTATTTGTTCTAAAAAGTCCAACTGTTTCTTGCTTTTGTAGTTTATGCACTTAGGGATATCATTATTTGGTTTTGGAAATATTAAAGGTGGTTTTTGAGTACTGCTTCTCTGATTTGTACATATTGTACATAAATTTAAATTTCATACTCAAGATATTTAATATTAAATTTAATCAAGGGTAATTTAATTTCTTTTATTATTGATTTTTATATTATTATATTTTCTTATTTTTTGCAATTATTGCATTTTCCAATTTTTTTTTTTTTTTATATGGCAGTTCTTAGTAAACATCTCGATCCTGGCAAGATATACTTAGCATCTATGCAGTGTAGTGCCCGGTACAGGAACAATAATGGGGTTGTTCCTGGATCGTCATTCAGTGACCATTTATACTCTACCCCTCGTCCTTTACTTTTTCGTAAAAGTTTAGATGCTCGGTGCAAGACATGTCCATACGCTTCTCAGACACAAAGTGTCTCAGATCCTAGTTATTCAAATTTTTGTAAAGCATTTAATGTTATTTATTGCATAAAAAGCAACTTATGTAACATGAAATATATAGGTGAAACATCAGGTCCAATTCATAAACGTATCAATCAACATCGTTCAGATTTTAATAAAAACAAAGCCAAAAATATACAGTCTACAGCTGAAATTCAACATTTTCATAAATATCAATTTAAAAATACGACAATTGAAATCCTTCAAATTTTAAAAAATAAATCAGAACATCATACATGAAATATTACAACACAATTTATCCTTATGGACTTAATAGTGAAATATTTAACAGACCTGTCAAAGTCTTCACATCTATAAATAAATATAACACTATTGATTATTCTCCAATTTATCCTACTCTTAATCATAATTTAAATTGTAAAACAACACGAAACAAACGTGGAAAGGGTTCATCATCAGTTGTAGTTTCCAAAAAATATATCACTAAACAAATTAATGATCTTCAAAGTAAATATTTAAAGCATTATAACTGGTTATTAATTCGAAAATACATATTTTACTATTAAAAAGAAACAGATTGTACAACATTTAAATGTAGTTCTAAGTAAATCTTTCTCTAAACATTTCTCTGATATTTATTTTGATCTCATTATGACTAGGGTTAATCTTTTAAATATTAATTTACAAAAAAGAAAAAAAAAATTCAAAACACGAATACTCAAATGATAATAAGTTTTTCAAATCATATATTTAATAAAATTAATATCAATTACTTAATTAATGATAAAAACTGTTATTTTCCTATTAATAATCTTCATATATCAAAATCCTTTAAATATCCGAATACAATTGGTAGAAAGATTTTTAACTACAATACATTTTCAAAAAATACATCTGCTGCAAGTAATTTTCCCTGTAAATGCAATAACCCCAATCTAAAAAAATATATAAACAATGATCATGGACATATAATCACTGGAAATCTTAATATTGTTAATGATTTTAAATTGAAACAACTAATGGGTTATTGTACTAAATATAGACTTCGATCTAAATTTACTGTTAAATCTATTATCGAACAGTTTACATATGATATAGATATTTTTATATATAAACTTTCAATCTATTACAATAAACATATTGAATATTTTAATCAAAGGAAAATATTAGTAATTGAAAAATTAACTATGGCTTTAAAAAATAATATTTCTGATTTGGTTTCTATTAACACAAAGCCTTTTTTCCAACAAATTACTAAATTAAAAAAAAAAACTACGTTAATACCAGGGTTCTCACTTTTACCACAAAATTTTAACAGCATTTTCAAAGTATTTCACTGCAGAAAAATATTGCAAAATCTGTGATTAAAGGTGGTGTCTGCGAATTCTGTGTTTTAAAAATTAAATGCAAATTTTCTTATCATTAATAGTGGTGCCAGAGTCCTTGGAAATCCCAAGGAGTGTGCGAACCTTGGTTAATACATATGTAGACAAATCTCCTAATAATTATGCAATCATATGTAAATCTTATTATCATCAACTTCTTACAACCTGTATTTCTACTAATAAGTCTTTTCAAAAAACTAATGAAAATGTAATTGTAAATAATCGTAAAATTCAAAGTTATTATAAACTATTAAATATTATATCTACTAACTTTAATTATCCTTATTTAGTTCTTATTCCCAAATTTCATAAAACTCCAATTAAATTTAGGTCTGTAACTATTGGTTGCAATACATATAATAATAAAGCCAATAAACTTCTATTAAAAATTCTTAATAAATTATATATACTTACTACAAAAAATGATAATACAAATTTATAAAAAATAACTATCAACTGTTCAATATTTAAAAAAATCTTCATTGTGTATATAATATAACGACATATAACTTCAAAAATCTTTTTAATAATATAGACTTATTAGATTTACATAATATTATAAATGCATTATTTAAAAAGTATTATAAAAAATGGAATTACCATCTAATATAGATATCGCTTATTTTAAATCTTTAACAAACTCATTATCTATAATAATTATATATTGCAAGGTAACACATTATATTTACAGCAAGTCGGTATACCACAAGGTACATCCAGTTTATTATCAGACTTATATCACTATGAACGTACTTTTACTAATAATAATCTCCATTTATATCGTTATATTGATGACATAATTTTAATTGCCACTGATCAATTTAAAATTTCTCAATTTCCAGTTGATTATCCCACTAATTTGGAATTAACGGAAAACCTCTTATCTAACAATACAATTAACTTCTTATTCTTAGATCTTAGATCTAGATCTTAGATCTTAAAATTACAATAAAAGACAACAAAACAATAACAGATTTATATGATAAACGTAAAGAATTTAAATTCAAAGTTAATACATTTACAAATTTCAAATCTTGTCTTCATCATTCTGTATATTGAAATATAATACTTAATCATTTATATAGAATAAAATGTTTATTTTCTTCTCATCTAATTAACAATAATATTAAAAAACTAATTTATGATGCATTAAATCATGGTTTTCAAAAAAAATTCATATATTCATTAATATGCAATTAGTACTTACATGATCTTAAAAAAATAATAATAATAACACATGCATAAACAAAATTACAAAAAAAATTATTAAAATAAATTACATAAAAATTTAAAAATTTGTAAAATAATAATAAACAATTACTATAGGATGGTTGGGTGGGTAGATAATAGAGTACGGAGGAGGGTGGTGTTGTCTGGATAATACGCAATGGTTAATTTTAAAAAAATGATGGGGCTTTTGAATTATAACTACATTTCTATTACGCAGTTTATATGGATGTTGATTTGATGTTTTATATGTAAATGGTTACATTTCTGTTTTTTTTTCAATTCATGTTAAATTTAGCTTATTTAATCAAATTCAAAATTAACCTGTTTTTAAATTTTAGTCTACTCAGGACAATACAATATTAATTAATAATAGTATACCATCTTTATAGTGATTAATATGCATATAAGTTTATTTGATATAACTAATGTTATACTGTATGTATTAAAATTGGGTAATTGGTTTTTATTATTATTCCTCTATACTTTTTAATATTGTTTTATTTTCAAATTTGTATTCTATGATTAATTATCGGTTTAATGTGTTTAATTGTCACGATCATATTTTTTAGCTTTTTATGGCTAATATGAAGATAATCCACACACTATATTTGTAATCTTTAGGCTATAGGGAATTTTAGAATATGACAATTCCAGGGCTCCCACTCGGTCCGTTTTTTGAACACCACTATTTTTATAAGAAAAATCTCCTTTATAAATTTCGTAGAAACTTACCAGGAAGGGCGTTTTTCTTCCAATTGTTGCCGAAACCTACCACGATTTTTTTTCATTAATAATACTGGTGTTCAAAAACGGACCATTGGGAGCCCTACAATTCTCTATAAACATCTTTTTTTTTTTTCCCTGTTCATTTTATTAATTTATTATTTTTTAAATTTAATAGAAATTCTTAGTTTTTTTATATTTTTATTATATATAATTTAATTTATGTTATAGCATATAGCTATATTCTATATATTATCAATGTTATATAATTATTTAAATAATTATATAATTGTTTAAAGCATTTTATTAACATTTAACTAATTTAATTTTTTGAATAATGATATATAGTAGGGTATTATTTATATATTAACATTTGAGTGGTAATGCAGATGATATATTTTAATTTCATTAGCTTTTATTATGTTCTTCTTTTGACATTTGAATAATAATAATAGTTTTAAAATAACATAACAGATGGCAGCACTAAAAAAATTTGTCTTTTAAAGCTTCTATTAAAGTAATAATTTTAATTTTTTACACCAGGTGGTATTAAACCAGGGGTGTCAAACTGTGGCCCGCCGGATACCACTAAAATTTTAAAGAAATAGACGACAAGTTGAATCGCAGCAATTCGACAATTAGATAAGGCAAAGATAACTGTAAAATTTTAGTGGTATCCGGCGGGCCACAGTTTGACACCCCTGTATTAAACACTGAATATTGGCAATATTATAAAATTGAAATTAAACAATTTAAAAGTGTTGTTTAGGTATTTTAAATAATGTAATTATTTTCTATTTATATTATATTAATTGAATTTATCACGGTATTTCAAAATGAATTAACTGAATCCATAGGATTTAATTTCTGTGTTAACTTAACTGTTTTATTCACCTTAATCTTATCATGCTTTTGGATACCATGTGCGGGAGGATATTTTGAAAATCAACTGGGTTTTTGTTCGGTATGTTGTGCGGTATTTCTGTTTTCTATGCTATGGATTGAATATTTGGGGGGTTATGTTTTTTTCCCATTTCGTGTCATTTGAAAGTGTTCTGTTTTCATTTTGGGGCTATTCTCTTGTTCATATTGGTTGTTTGGGTGCAGGAGAAAAGAATTTTTTCAGCTTTTAGCTTTTTTCTCTACAGAAAACACCGATTTGCTTATATCGTTGAATTCTGTACTCTTGAAAACACAATTCGATATATAAGTTTTTCAATTTTTTCGGTGTCCATGTTCATCTTTTTTTCGTCCATATTGATTCTTGTAATTATGTATAAGGCACTTTGTTTTATACATACAGTTCTATATTATGGGTTTGTGGTGTCCATTTCTGTTGTCATTTGATTCATAATATTGTGTTTTTTGTGGATGGTCGGTGTTGTTTAATTAATGGTTATATATATATATAGCCTGATTACCGACGGGGCACATTCCCACCAGTAAAAAGAAGAAGAAACTTTTGCCTCATTCATGGCAAAAATTTAACTTGCATGCGGCGTTTAAATAAGACGAACACTTCTTTTGAAATTTATTGATGTGAGTGTGTTCCGTTGGTAATCAAGCCCTGTATATATTATATATTTAACCCCTTAATTCTCGCTCCCGTCATATTCACGAGCTGTATCTTTTACTCAAATTGTTTGATTCCCACCAGTTTTATAAAATAGTGAAATTGGCTATATTTTAGTATCGTTTTTCCTGTCATTAAATAAGGTGAATATTTCTTTTTCATAAATGTGATGCCAATAAGCACTTTGAATTTTACAACCGTAATTTAATTCGAGCGTTAAGGGGATATACATCTTTTGGAATTCACTAATACTTTAATAATATGATAAATGTTCTTAAGTGGCGCACTACTGATGAATTTACGTTAATTCTTATTTAAGGAAATCATTAGATTATGTTCAGAGAACATATTTATTTAAGATGAAAGTAAATTAAATCGAAAAAGCATTAAAAAAATAATTTTTAATTTAAAACTACATTTACGTGCCTATAATTATTTCTTCAATAGATAAAATAAGTTCTGCACTGGTACATAAAAAAAATCTCTATTATTTTTGTTTTTAGTAAAATCTTAACATTTTTCTAATTAATTAATTACATTATATTATAAGAGAAAATTCTTTTTTTTTAATTAAAATTATTTTCTTTATTTAATAGTTTTTCTTCCTTTGATATGATCACGAAAGAGAAATGTTAAGCTACGTTGGTAAGTTAAAGAATTAATAAGATTTTTCGCTATTAATTAATTTTTTGCAAATTATTCACATCTCATCTCTAAGATTACAACTCTGCGTGTTTGTTTTTTGTTTGTTTTTTAATGGATTTTTGCTTTAATTTTTATTGTACCACACGCGATTTCGTTCAATCAAAATATTGAAAATTATTGATAATTATATTTCCTATTTAATTTTCAAAACTGCGTGCATTGCCGCATTGCAAACCGCAGCAAAAAATCAATTTGTAGTAAAATTATGAAAAATTTAAAGTCATTTTAACAGTTATCAGAAAATTTTCTTTTCATTATAAATTGATTTTACACATTTAAAACCATTATTATTTTTTTTCGTAATATAAAATACAGTAAAATATCAAAATTATTTACATGAAAAGGAAAAAAGAATTTTTTTCATACATTTATATTCCTCTGTTATTATTATTTTTTTTTTAATGCTTTAAAAAAAATCAAACAACGATGTTACATTAAAAAATAGTGAAACGATTAGATTAAGTTATAAAAATGTTTCGTTCTCATATTCTGTTACATAGAAGAAACAACTAGCATTATTTTTTTTTTCATGCAATATTTTCGTTACTTGCCAAGATGTATTCTATTTTTAAAAAAGAAAAAAATGAAATCTGCACTCATAACTTAAAAATCTCCATTATGTGTGTTTTTAGTGAAATATTAAGATTTTCTGATTTTTTACAGGGTTTTTGTTTTTGTAACAAAAATTTTCCTGCTTAAGTAATTTTGCTTTTCACAAGATTATTACGAACAAAAATGATGTTAATTTAAGTTGCTAAGTTAATGAATAAATCAGATTTTTCGGTATGAACTATTGTTTTAAGCAAAATTTTCACGGCTATTTTATTTTTTATGCTCTAATTGATTGTTTAAGTTGCTAAATAAATTTTAGTTTCGAAACGAGATATATATATTTTAAATACTTCTTGTTCTTTAATTCAAGATGAAGAAGTTGCAACGTAAAATGATGTTCTGTAAGAATTTATGTGGTTTTAAATGTAGCTTTAGCTGTTCGGTCTTTTGTAATATGAGAAATATAGTTTTTATTCGAAAACGTGATTGACTAAGAGGGTGGTACTGTAAATGCCGCGATATGCATGATATAAATTCATTTTTTATTTTTCTAAAAATGCGTTTATATCATGCTGTCCATATTTTTTTTTAGTTTGTAAGACATTTTAAATCAACTCCGTACTTTTAAATGTCTTTACTGATGTACACATTTTAAAAAACAATCTAAGCAGAGTTGCTGCATCTAGCGGTTTTTTTATAGATAGATATTCTAAATTCACATCAGAAAACTTTGAGCAGAATTATTTTTTAAATTTATTTATGTAATTAAGATTTGTGTCATCATTCCAATGAATCATTCAAACAATCCGATTATTAGAAATTATTTGAATACTTCAATTGCAGACATGTAACTCTGGAAAATCCTTCAATCATAGAATTTTACAAATAATGCATATTTTACGGCTTTAATTGAAGTTACAAAATTATTTAATTCACACCAAAACCATTATAATGTAAAATGTTTCTAGTTGTTTTGTCGCATGTTTATTTGGAACTTGCCCACCCTAGCTTTTCTTGCCCTTGCTTGGTGAGAGTTTCTCTGAACAGTACTAACTTTAACTTTCTAAATTCCTTATAGTAGTTTTACAACTACAGTTTGACTTTACTTATTTTAAGACTCATGTATTTTTTAAGATTTATTGTTAACTTTCTTTCTTCTTAAGATTTTACTTAAATTTAATTTTATTCCTTTTTTTCTTAAATTTCTTATTTTTCTCTTGTTAACTTCTTTTACTCTTATAGTAGCATTGCTACAGTTTAACTTTTTCCCAATGGCTCATTAAAACATAAGACATTCTAATTTCCTAGTCTGGGTGTTAAGCTGATAACAGCTAGGTAACCCCTTAATGCTGATTACCTGTTCAGTATTTGGAACTAATGGAAATTTTTCTTTTTACTTATTTTTTTTTTCTTTTTTGTTTTTCTTTTTAAATCATGTTATACTAGTACTTATGTACTTTTTATTTTTATTTATTGTTAATCTTTTCTTACTCTTATAAGTAATTTTAATTTTGTGGCTACCAGCCACGTCTAAACATTATTTTTTTTAAGGCTCCCTAATGCCCTTGCAACCCAATCACTTTTCCACTGGATATAAAATTGCTACGCAACTATGTAGTCCATTCAGCTGATCGCATTGTTCCATTGTTCCATACGGTAATTTTGCTTCGGAATTTTTTGATGTAACCTTACCTGAAAAGCACTAGAATGTTGACTGTTAAACTTCTACTCATGTCCGAGTCATTAATTAGAATAGTTTTACTTTTAATCTGAACGAAAACTTATGTGGATTCTACGTATGTCCGAGTCATTAATTCGAATAGTTTTAGTTTTCATAGAAATGAAACTTATGTGGCTTCTGCGCATGCCCAAGCAATTAATTCGAATTGTTTTAATCGGAAAGAAATCACACACGGTTTATTAACACGGTCCTAGTTATTCATTCGAATTCTTTTCTTTCTAATCTGATTGGAACATTATCTGGCTTTTGCACATGCCCCAAAGATTTTAGGGATTATTAGTCTTTTGGGTAAATTCATTCATTTCTGCAGTATGTGAATGGTTTTCTGATATGAGAGATTTAGAAGATTATTACTCGTTTGTGTAAAATAATTCATAACTTCTGTATTTGAAGAATTTTTTTAAATAAATAATTCGGGGGAGTATTCTTCGTTTAGTGAATTTAATTTATGTTGCTTTTAAATCATTTTTTACTTTCGAGGCGACTATTTTTTGTGCAAGTAAATTACTTGTTTGTACTATAAATGAACGAATTATACTTAAATAGATACGAGCATAGTTTGAAGAATTTACCAAATATTACACAAATGCCTAAATGTTTTTGGTTGGGTTGACCCTGTTTCGTAAATTATTTATGAAAAATATGGTAGGAAATTTTGCACAATTCGTTCAGTGTTGCAGTAGGCTACTTTTTTTAATCCCTTGCGGCGCACAGTGGATCAAAGTATAGGCAATGTTGAACATAGGATTATCACGATAGTATAAGCCTATATATATGATGTTTTTTGTTATATTTAGGTTTAAATGAGTAAAATAAATGATACTGAAAATATGTGCATGGTTTTTACAAACTATTTCGCGGTTTTGTTTTTTTTTTTCTTTTTGTCGCAAACAGGCAGTTTAGGGAGATGATGAATAACTAAAGTAAACTGCCAAAACAAAGCATGCAGTTTTTTTCTTTTATCCAAATGACATTTGCGGAATATTTAAAACGTTTGTTTAATTTTTAATTGGCAAGATATGCAGTATTTACATAACTCTTGAAAATCATTCTAAAACTGCAACATTTTACTGCAACATTTTAGAACTCAATTCACTACACATTTGTTATTATTGGGATTGAGTTTTTAAAATTATATTGTAGTAATATTAATTTTAGAATATTTCTTTTTTATTTGAAACAAGATTATTTCATTTTGTATTTTTTCTTATATTCATTAGAAATATGATAACAAAAGACTGAAGTATTTAAATAATGGTTTTAGTTATGAAAAATCAATGCTTAGTTTTTTAACTGAACAGTGTGGACTAATTGTCTCAGAAATTGATGAAGAAAATTTAAAGGAGCGTTTACGTATGTTTTTTGTAAATGCAAAAGATAGCTGGCTGAAATCTAAAAAAAAATTGGATCGTTTTAATAATAAAAACTGTTCTTCACTTCAGTGTTTCTTTAAAGTTGGCAATGAGCTTAAACCATTTGCAGTTGAAAATTTGTAGAAATCAATATCACGAAAATCTTTTTCAGGCGTAACCAAAACCCATAAAAGAAGGCTAACTCAATGTATCAGAGAAACTAAATTAAGAAGAATCAAAGAGAAAAATTCAACGCGAATTCAGAAAAGAATTAGGTTTGATAATAGATGATCTTAAACAGGGAAGTAGTTTGACACACGATGGAAACACTGCAAGGACATTTTTTGTTGAGTTTGAAAAGACAGCTGAGATCATTGGATTGGATAAAGAACTTATTAAACATTTTGCAATTATAGTGCAAGTGATCGCCTGTGACGAAGTAATTAATGCTGAAAAATTTGGCAATTTTGTACTGGGAACGGCTGAACAATGTGCGTCAAAGTACGATTGGTATTATATGCCAGCTTCTGTACATAAATTACTAACTCATGGAAAGGATATGATTGCAAATTTTGCTGTTCCAGTTGGATAATTATTGGAAGAAGCTAGCAAAGCTCGAAATAAAGAGTTTCAAAGGTACCGGGAGTCCCATAAGAGAAAAAGAAGTCGAAGAGCATCTAACGAAAACTTATTGCATCATTTGCTTATAACATCTGACGCTTTTATTTCCAGTATTTAGACACAAAATAAAAAACGTTCAAAGGAAAAATGGAACATTTACTTTAAAATATAACACTTTATCACTGACATAGCAGAGAATCCATTTATTAGAGTGCATTTAACGCTCTGAGAGCCTTTGCGCTTTTCAGAGTTTTCATGTAAACGTTTATATAACCCGAGATACGAGTGCATTAAATTTACTTTCGCAGTTTAATGTTGCATTAGTTTTTTATATCATTTCATCCTAGAAATTTCTTACAGAATAACCTTCTTTAAAAAGTATTTTTGTGTACATCCAATTTAACATGTTTTCTGGAAACGGAAAATTACGTAACAGCCGATTCAAGTCCATTTATTTCGAAAACGCGCAGGTTTGCGCAAAAAATCCTGTATAAGACATTAAAGTATAGGCTTTCAGGAATACGAACATGTGCTTGAAATTTCAAACAAATTTAAACAATTTAAGTTAAATAATTTTGAAGATTGTGATACCGTTACTTCTATATGTGCTGTTCATAATGTAGAATGAGCCATGAAATTCAATCAAAATTGAGTCTGTAGTGGTTTAAAATGTGTTTCAAGAACTTAATAATGATATTTTAAATGAGTTATTAGTAGATAATACTTAGGTTCCATTTCTGAGCACAGCAAAAATGCCACTTAAATTCGCTGAAAAATTCCTCTGCTGCACAGAGTATATTCCGAGCTATACAAATACGATATAATTTTGTATAATTTAAAAAATAAACACATATTCGTATTTTGTAGATATTCTTTTAAAATATTTCTTTGCAAAAAATCAGTTATTTAATTATTATTTTTTGGCTCTACGTTCGCATTTTCTTAAGGATTGATCCACTGAGCGGCGCAAAGTACTTCGGTTGCTAAAATTGTAAAATGATTGATTGCCACCAGAATTTAAAAGAAAATTTATCTAAAAGTAACTAAAAGCGTTTTTTCGGATATATAGTGAAAATCAAAATATAGTTTTAAAATGCTGGTGCCAATGTGGCATTTGTGAATTAAAGTTAAGTGGTATATATAATATTCCGGTGCCCTTCAAGGAGCACATTCACATTTCTAGATTGGAACCACTTTTCTGAAATGGTAAAATTCCCCTTGTTTTCGCCTTAATTAATATGTCATTAAATAAGGCGAATTTTACTATTTAAAAAAAGTAGTGCTAATCAAGAAGTCTGAAATTTATAAAAGTAGCCCACTGGTAACGCTGGATTCGTGTAATGCAGAAAATGAAGCTTTTTAATTTTGAAACAATCCTTTTAACAATTTATGAATACAAAATTAGTATTTTCTTTTTCAGTGTTTATGTAGCACTTCAATAATTAAAATAATTATCTACTTTTTCAAAACATCTTTAAAAAATGTACATAAACATATTTTTGTTCAGACTATATCAATGTTTTTATGAAAATATAAAAAAATGAAAATTTCAATAAAATCTAACAGTGTATTAATTTAATGAAAGCAAATATTCTGATTTAGATTTTTGAAGATTTATTATTTTTTTTTTCTCGACAGAATAAATTTCATTAACCATTTGGAAAAATGGTTATTGTCCTCTGTCAGGGTAGGAAATCAAAAACGTATCTGAAGCGTTTTATTGGTTTAATCCGCATTTCATTCGTTTTCTGATTGTTCTATACAGTACAGAGCTGCCAAGTGTCCGGCTTTTTGGATACCAGTATTTTAATACAGAAAATGTTGTTTTATTTAATTAGAATATTTAGGCGATTTAAAAGAAGCAGATTTTCTCTAAAATTATAGTGGTGTGCAAAAAGCCGGAGACTTGGCAACGCTGACAGTAATCTGTATTTCCCTTTACTGTCAACAGAGATAGACAACAGAGTGTTGCCACTATGACAAAAAAGTAATAAAAACTACAAAAAAAATATTTATAACTCAGAAAGAAATTGAGATACAGCTTTCAAACAAACTGCATTTAAAAGTACAATTTTTTTTCTATACGACGGTGCAAAAAGTAATATTGTGGGATGTTTAGAAGTTTAAGAATGAAATTTCATTTAAAATTGGTCGTCAGATTTCTTGGACGATGGAAAAGTCTTATCCCAAACAGCCAATGAAATGCTTGGATAATACGTAAGTTTCAGGTGGATAATACTTAAGTTTCATGAAATCTGACGAGTCGCAGGCGATTTTTGTCGCTTGCAATTTGTACGTGTAATAACACTATTAATGTTTAATTCATAGCGTACGTAATGTATGATCAACTTCTTGCGATTTTTTATATCTTAAATTTTAGTCTTTGAAAAAATCATTTTCCAAATAATCGTTGTAATTTCTTAAATTGTTTTTTTTTATATTTAATTTAATTTAATTTATTTATTTAGAAAAAGAGAAATTGCAAAACTCAGATGTGAATCGAGAACAGGCAACGCAGGAATCAAGATCTTGCTTAACTCCTTTACGGTCATATTAAATTACGGTTTAATTGTTTAAAAAAGGGGGATACATTTTTACGTAAAACTAGAGAATTATGTTATGTAAATATTTTAAATTTATTGTTAGTTGTAAAAATGTATATAGCGTATTCGCCATACTCCAGGTATTTTTTTAAATAAAAAAAACATACATTGAACCAGAAAATTTACTTAACGTAACCTAATTTATTTTACTTAATGGGTCGTGCTTCTACGTGGCAGTCATTTGAACTTTGCTTCATTTCATTCTTAAAATAAACTTTTTGTTTTTAACTTTATTTTTCGATTGAAAAAAAGGGCACACAGCTGGCAAGCATAGTACAGTAGCGCTCAAAAGTATTTTGACAACCTTATATTTTCTCTGATTTTATTTAATATAAAAATGTAAAAGAAAATATATTCCCTATAATTGAGACACTATGACTGCAGTTATTCAAATGTATCAAGTTTCAACTTGTTTGTTTACATTCGGCGCCATCGAAGAAATATGAGTCCTCCTTAGCTCAAAAGTATTTTGACAATTAGTTTGGCTTTAATTGTTGAAGGTGTCAGTGGCGCTATAGCTTCGATTAGTGTTTATATCGACTTATTGTGATTATTTTTAAATGCCGAAATGTAAAAAATATTGAAGTGATTCTAGAAAAGCCGCTGTAAATGCACTTCAGAAAGGTAGGCTGCAAGCTGAATTAGCTCGTTCTTTTAACATGTCTGGGCAACTTGTTATTACATGGAATAAAGTTTTTAATAAACAGAAATACATCGAAAATAAGCGTCAAAGTGGCAATCCGAAAAAAAAACAACTTCAAATGTTGACTGTATTAAAAAAATGATATCTACAAGTGGTTGTCGTAAGTACGCTGTAATAATAAAAAACGAATTAAAAGAAAATTATGGCATATATACCTTCAACAATTAAATGTAAACTAATTGTCAAAATACTTTTCAGCTAAGGAGGAATCATATTTCCTGGGTGGCGCCGAATGTAAACAAACAAGTTGAAACTTGATACATTTGCATAACTGCAGTTATAGTGTTCTCAATTATAGGGAATATATTTTCTTTTACATTTTTATATTAAATAAAATAAGAGAGAATATAAGGTTGTCAAAATACTTTTGAGCGCTACTGTATAAACAGTATTACGTAGAATATATGGACGATTCTTCAATAAATGGGTAATTTATGTCTTTTGGAGTTGCACATTATGTTTTTTATTTAATTTTCGGTAGCATAAGATGTATTTTTTAATGTATTTCTGTAATTTTGAGAAGAATTTTCAACAAATTAACTGTCATTTTTACTCCAATAATATTAGGTTGAGCAAAAAGTTCTGGGAAATTTTGAATCTAATAGTTACCAGAATTTGTATCGTATATGACGGTCGTGCCATCAATGCCGAGCTCTATTGCCAGCAGTTGGATCGCGTCTACGACAAATTGGTGCAGGAGTATCCAAGATTGGTCTGCCGAAAGCGCGCTTTGTTTCAGCCGGACAATGTGGTGGCTCAGTGTACCAATGACAAGTTTGCACCGTTGGACGGCGTCGAAATTCTTCCACACTCCGCCTACAGTCCAGACGTGGCTCCATCCGATTATGGCCTCTTTCGATCAATGCAAAATCTATTCAAGGGCCGTCGATTTGAATCATTTAATGAAGTTGAAGAAGCATGTCAAGAGTTTTTCGATTCTAAGGGGCCGCCATGGTTCTTCCAGCAAATCCGGAATCTAGCAGAAAGTCGTGGACTATGATGGTCTCTACTTTGAAGAATAGTCCTTGTGGCTTTTTGTGTTAATTTGTGCATAACAACGCAACTTTCACAAATTTCCCAGAACTTTTTGCTCAACGTAGTATTTTAACCCTTTGCACTTGAGAGGAAACTTTCGCTCACCACTATTTTTGCCAGGAGTCACGTGTAAATCAGGACTCAAAATTCTCTGGACACCACTCATTTCTTATAGTTTATTTCGCCATCTTTAATCGGAAATAATTCTGCCATTAAATAAGACTAAGAAATTTTCTTTAAAATACTGGTATCCAGAGCATTTGGAGTTCCGATTTACACAAGACGGCTGGCAGCACTAGTGGTGAATGAGAGTCATCTCTCGAGTGCAAAGGGTTAAATATTCAAATTGTCACTTCTGTCAATTGTCCACCATTTCATGAACTGAACTTCTGGAACAAATTTAAGTGTAGTGTCAAATTATTTTTAGAAATTTTACTATACAATATAAAAAAATATATTCTAAAGTATAAAATAAAGAAATCTTATTTAAAATTATAAATAGTTTTATATTTACTCTGGCCAGAAATTTGATGTCCCCTACTTTTTATGTCACTACTGCCCTCTTGTATAAAACTGCTCATGTAAGCATTAAGAGGTCAGATAAAATTTGGAGGAAAGCTACATTAACCCCTTGAAGGGAGGTGATGCAGTCACGGCATCACATAATTTTAATGCCTAGTTAAAATTATAAATCGTTTTATATTTATTCTGGCCAGAAATTTGATGTCCCCTACTTTTTATGTCACTACTGCCCTCTTGTATAAAACTGCTCATGTAAGCATTAAGAGGTCAGATAAAATTTGGAGGAAAGTTACATTAACACCTTGAAGGGCAGTGATGCAGTCACGGCATCACATAATTTTAATGCCTAGTTAAAATTATAAATAGTTTTATATTTATTCTGGCCAGAAATTTGATGTCCCCTACTTTTTTATGTCACTACTGCCCTCTTGTATAAAACTGCTCATGTAAGCATCAAGAGGTCAGATAAAATTTGGAGGAAACTTACATTAACCCCTTGAAGGGCAGTGATGCAGTCACGGCATCACATAATTTTAATCCCTAGTTGCCACATTAGCACCGGAATTTTATAATGAAAATTTCACTCTTATTAATTATGCGAAAATAATAGGCTTTTACTTGTTTACAGATAAATTATCTTGTTAATACTGGTGTCAATAAATTATTTCAACATTTTATGAATATAAGTACCTTGCCCCTGAAAGGGTTAAGTAGAATCAGCAATATTGATTGCTGAGAAAGCTACATGGTATAGTTATCTGGGCTTCAAAAGCGTTACAGGCTGCAAAATAGATAGAAAAATAAGAATATATTTATTTGCTGTCACTACTGGCCCGTAGTTAAAATTTTCTTATCATTATTTTGATTTATTTATAATTTTTTCATGTATTTTTCAGAAATGAATTATTCAGAAAATACTAAGTTAAATAGTTTTAAATGAAAATTCTGGTGTCGGACATTTTCATAAAACATGAGTAAAATTATGAAAAATTACAAATAAATCATGTAACGTAATTTTGCTTATTCAAAAGTTTATATTGTAGTCTTACTAAGATTAACTTACTATAAGCACAGAAGCAATTTTCTTTATTTTGCCATAACTGTCCATGCCACTTCAATCCCCTTGCAATGAAATTGCCACTGTTGAGATTTTAATCAACCTTGATTAAAAAGATATGTACCAGAATTTTTATTTTAAACTATGCAAATATACCTGTTGAACTTAGTTCTGGTTGGTTTTATTTAAATCGAATGCAATAAATTGTAGAAACGGGTTGAATTAAGGTAGTTAGGTTAACACTAGGAATGAAATTTCCGCTTTTTTGCACACCAGTATTTTGTTAAAGAAAATGCTATTTGATTTAATCGGAACATTTTTGCAATTTAGCAGAACAACATTTTCTCTAAGAATATACTGGCGTGCAAAAAAGCGGAAATCTCATCCCTGGTTAACACTTTCATCGCGAGGGACGAGATAACTCGTCTTCCAGGAATATTAGCTCTCAATCAAGGAAAATCAATTCGTAACGAAACATCCTGTCATTTAATTATTAAACATTGATTCCGACATCTAATGTCTAACATTTACCGGGTAGAATTTTCCAGTGCGAACTGATTTTCCCATACGTACACGATATTTTATTTATTTTTTTTTATATTTGTAAGGACAAACAAATCCTTAGAGTGAGAATTGCTATTGATTATTATTTTTCAAAGTAAAATAAACAAGTTTTAAATGGATTTGTGTTTTGTTTTAATTTTAGCGCT
Organism: Maratus speciosus; assembly: GCA_963932465.1. NCBI lineage: Eukaryota > Metazoa > Arthropoda > Arachnida > Araneae > Salticidae > Maratus > Maratus speciosus. Next base: position 188,024,097 of record OZ010794.1, read on the forward strand.
GCGAGGAGCGGCTCAGGCTCTTAGCGCAAAGGGTGGGACAAAGGCGCGCCATTGCAGCGAAGAAAGTGTTAAAGAAAAATACTGATTAATCCGTTGAAAGGGCGTTGGGATACATTAATATCCAACCTACGATTAATGAAGATTTGCATCAGAAAAAAATTATTAAATTCGACTCTTCTAACTTTGGTGGAAATTATCTTTAAATTGCTTATCCTTATTTTTCCTTAAAATTTTTGAAGATTTCGGTGCGAATTCGACATTACAGAAACACAACTACTTGCACCTGAAGGGGTTAAACAGGGTTCGTACACTTCAAGAAATTTCAAGGGCCTGTTACCAGGATTTTTCCACAGTAATATTTGGCTCATTTAACAAAAGAATGCTGTACTCAGATATAGCGACCAGTACATTATGAAATTTCTGGTAATAGAACACTTAAAATCCCCTGAATCCCTTGATGCGTACGAACCCTGTTTAAAGTTTATGCCGGAGTATTGTATATTACTCACTACCTACTGCCTTATCTATGCCTAAAAAAAGTTTAAAATTAACTTTTATTTTTAATTTAATTACAGAGTGTAATTAACAGCTTATTGAAGAATCGCCCATATATGTATATTGTAATTGTTTTCTGTGAATTGAAGCAGATTTTCCTTTAACACTTTCGGGCACTGTGTTCCCGGGCCGGGATACCTAATTTTAATTCCAAACTTACAAACAGCACCAAGAATACAGTGGAACCCGGTTAAGATGCGTTTGAAGGGAGTGGACAAAAGTCGCGTATTAAGCGGGATCGCGTATTAAACGTGATTTGTGTAATGTTCCAGGAACTGGGCTGATTTACACAATTAAAAGTTTGAATGAACTTTAGAGCTTTCATTTACGATGTAGGTCGAAAATTGTGTATTTTACGTACATTTAGATTAAAATTTAATTATATTCCACTTTAACAAAAATATTTCTTTTTATAGGACCGACTGGAATAATAATAACGGATAATAAATATGGATTCAAACAGGGCTTTATTGTCGATTAATACGTTGTAACCAAAATTAAAACAACAAAAATAATTTTTCTACTACACTAATTTTTTAACAGAAACGCAAAAAAAAAAAAAAAAATTACAATTTTGAAGCAAAATCCATTTTTTAAAATCTCATTTAGTACTTGTAATAAAAAGTAAAATTATAATCTGTCTTTCTTTATAATATAAGGGAAATCTATCCTTATTAATCTTTATGCAAAAATGTTGTTAGCATAGTAAAAAGTAAAGAAAACTTAGAAAATATAAAAGAATTATCCAATCGCAGTCGTATTTGTTTACTCTTTACGAGTTTCATTTTGTGTCATATGTATTATAAAACATAGTAGGGATATAACTTATATTTAAAACTTCACTAACAAGATCATCTCTAATCATAATAATTTTATAACGTGTCTGAGTAACCTGAATTCGTCTATATATCTCTAATACACGAAAAACATACTCAAAGAGCGAGACAAAGAATGTTAGGAGGCGGGATCAAAGAAGAATTGTAGTTTTGCTAATTTAGCGGGTTTGTTTTATTCAAATATCTACCACTATTTCCGAATTTTCGCCTTAATTAATCTGTTGTTAAATAAAGTAAACATAACTATTCGGAATCGGTGTTTTTTTTTTTTCTGAATAAAAAAATCGCTAAATTGGAAACACTCGAAAGAGATAAGGAATTCGCATCTTGATCAAAGAATTCGCGTCTTAAACGTGATCCTTTACTCAAAGAACCGAAAATTTGTCGCGTATTAAGCGGGATCGCGTAATAACCGTTCGCGTATTAAACGTGATTTTTTTACATTAGCCTTATGGGCGATGTTCAAGGGATCGGGAGAAATTCGCGTATTAAGAGGGATCGCGTATTAACCATGAGCGTCTTAACCGGGTTCGACTGTATTTTAATAAAATTTTGCATTAACAATAAAAGTGTAAAGTAGCAAGTTTTTAATTTCTAAAAAATTCGTATGTAATTTCCGGTGTCAGTCAATGATTTCAAAATTTTACAACAAAATTTGTCTGTACCGGAAAGGTTTACGCTATTTTGGAAAATTTCTCTTCGTATATTAACCCTAGAACTACCGGAAATTTTACTCAAGTTTTATAAAAACATTCTACACCAGAATTTTTACTTAAAACTATTTAATTTGTTTATTTAACTTATTATTGTCTGATTTATACATTTAGTTTGTTTTGAAGAAATTTCTGGTTTGAATAAATATTTTGAATGTACATGTCGGGTCCAATGGACCCGTCTGGTAGACGGAAGGTTAAGCTTTACTTATCAAGGTATGTTTTAATGCTTTTGTTAACCATAAGAAAACACAAATTGCTTTGTACCGTAGAAACAATGAGCTTAGTTACAATGTATATTTAAGTGTACTTCAATAAAATGAGATTAGAAAAATCTAATTTTTACTATGTATTAATATATTGTATTTTCTAATTATCATTTACCTTACGTGTTACGTGAGCAGCCTGTTAAAAATATCTATATTAAATAAAATTTTCAGTGACGGTGAATAAATAAAATTAAATAAATGATATACATTATGTCATTATTTAATATTGCTTAATTTGCGTGATGGTAAGTTTATTAAACTATGGAAATTAATTTCTATAGCCTAAAGACATTTTCACAGAAAGGAATATTAGGTAATTAATTTGAAAAGCTATTGCAAGCGTGAAATTTTATCGCTTCATTATTAACTAATCTGGAACTCTCCACTAAAATTAATTAGTTTATAATGCAAATAAATGTCTTACTAATTCTCATTTAACGAAAGAATTTTCAGATTTCTCCTATCTGATTCACCAGGTTCTTGATAAAAAAAGGAAAAAATCTCCGTACTACGAAAATTATCCATCATATAAAAACCCCTTTTAACCCCTTAATTATCTCTCCCGTGATATTCACGGCTCTTATTCAGATTCTTCGATTCCCATCAGTTTTATAAAATAGTTTAATTGGCTTTATTATGGTATCATTTTATCTGTCATTAAATAAGGTGAATTTTACAAAAAAGTGGTGCCAATAAGCAATTTGAATTTTTAAAGCGTAATTTAATGCGACCGTTAAAGGGTTAAAGAAAGTTAATTTATCAATAACGTAACACCAAAACCTATTTTCTTATTATTCGCTTAAAGTTTTAACCCCTTAATGGTCGCATTAAATTACTGTTTAAAAATTCAAATTCCTTATTAGCACCACTTTTTTGAAAAAGAACTATCCACTTTATTTAATGTCAGGTAAAATGATGCCACAATAAAGTCAATTACACTATTTTATAAAACTGGTGGAAATTAAAGAATCTGAATAAGAGACATAGCCCGTGACTATCACGGGAGCGATAACTAAGGAGTTAATTGAAAACATTAAATTAACCCCTTGAAGGTAGACGGTATATTTATATATTCCGTCTAAGTTTAATCCCAAAATTCCTCAACGACACTAATTTTTTTTAATTAAATTTTACTTTTATAATGTACATGAAGAAGAGCTTTTACTTATTTTCAAATAAATCTGTTCGTAAATACTGTTGTCAGTTAGCCATTTCATTGTTTTAGCAGCAGATGTACTTTGTCCCTGAAGTACTTATAGTTTTAAATAAAAATTTTGGTGTAGAATCTTTTTTATAACATTTAAGTAAAATTTCCGCTAGTTCTAGGGCTGGGGAGGGCAACTGTGGCACGCCAGATACAACTAAAATTTTATAGTAATCATTGCCTTATCTAAACATCGAATATCTGCAATTCAAGAAGTCGGCTATTTCTTTTAAAAAAATTAGTGGTATCCGGCGTGCCACAGTTGGCCAGCCCTGTTCTATGGTTAAATAACAAAAATGCAATATTTAGTGTTAGACCTTAGTTTAATTTTTCAGGAAACTATGCTCTGTTTGAAATTTCTTCTTTAACCCAAAGCGTTATAAGTAAGCGAGCAAACTTAATGCTGGAATCAGGCGTAAATTTACACAGTTGCGCCACCTTGTGGATGGAGTGGTAATTCACATACGCGGGCTTTTAGTGTGGCGCATATTTTCTAAATCTTTAGTCACTCATAGAGACGAATTTTGCTTGCCACATTTAATGCAATATAATGGTGTAGCGAGAGGGGCATCCAGACGCACCTGACACCACAAAGTTTTCTTCGCCTTAGCAATACACTTCAGTTATTAATCAAGGTGAAAAAAACTTTACAATTTTAGTGGTGTGAGTATGAAAATAGTTAGGTATCTAGCTGTAGTTCACACTCCATCCGCTACGTGGCGCATGACCTTGACTGATGTGACCTCGCTTTTAATCTTGCGGTTACTTCTCCCATTTAAGATAGGACGCTTACTTATATCGCTTTGCTTTAACCCCTTGAGGAGCTGTGGTATATCTATGAAACCACTAAATTTTAATTCCCAAATGCTACAACGGCACCAGAATTTTGGTAAAAAAAAATTTCGGTTTATTATTTATGCGAAATATAGCTTTTTCTTATTTACAAACAAATTTGTTTTCAAATTCCGGTGTCAATCATTAATTTCAATACTTTATCAATGAAATTGCTGAAAAGGTTTCAAGGCATTTCTGTTTCAAAAATGTTCAAATAATTAATTAACATCGCAATTTGCGAACAAATTTATAAAATAATCAAAAGCCTTTTCTTCACGTATATTATGAGTTCGAAATTGTATTTAAAAAATACTGGTGCCATTTGGAAGTTTGAGCATTAAAATTAAGCGTTTGCAGGCTGAAGACTGCGCATCTGAAAGGGCTAAATTTCAATTTTTAACCAATTAACTGTCACATTTTTTTTGACACCATAAACTAAAAACAGGCAGCCGACACCACTTTTCAAATACAAAAATATTTGCCTTAAATAATCGAGAAAAATCAGCAATTTAATGAACCGAAGATTTCAGTTAAAAATTAGTGGTGTGGAAAAGCTTTTACTAACGAAGCAAGCTAACTGTTCTTGCCCGAACAGAGTTCGGGCAAAACAGTTAAGTGGTTAATTAAAATCTAATTGTCTATTATTAACCGTTTAAGTATTATTTAGCATAAGTTATCGTATTCTTCCAAAGTCAAGCGACTGAGACGCATATTCCTACTTTGTTCAGCCACGAATTTTTAATATAAATCGTGACATAAAAATTTAAAATCTAATCTCCCATTATTAATCATTTAAATATTATTTAGCATAAGTTATCGTATTCTTCCAAAGTCCAGCGACTGAGATGAGCATTCCTACTATGTTCTGCTACTATGTCTTTAATATATAATTTTCTCTTATATAATCATATGTATTGTTTATGACGGCAGGACCGAGGAAGGTCAGTGCGCTCCCTGTGGTCTTTCTAAGGAAACCTAACCGATATTTACGCAAGGTTACCCAAGGTTCGAAGATAACCACGGAAAACTCCGAACGGTTAGGCTGACAGGCGTGATTGGGTTCGAACACAGCACCTCCTGTCTACCAGCTTCGAGAGCAGAATCTCTCAGCCACTGGTGAGTCAATTTAATCACAAAAATAAATTCGAACCTCTACGATTAACCCCTTATTTCTCGCTCCCGTCATATTCTCGGGCTGCGTCTTTTACTCAGATTGTTTGACTCCCACCAGTTTTATAAAATAGTGAATTTGGCTATATTTTAGTATTGTTTTTCCTGTCATTAAATAAGGTAAATATTTCTTTTTCATAAAAGTGGTGCCAATAAGCGATTTGAATTTTTTAACCGCAATTTAATTCGAGCGTGAAGGGGTTAAAAAAGGTGATTACAAATTCTGCAGTTTAACCATTGTCAGTCTATGTCACGTCACACGTGATATCGGTACATTGTGGTATCGGTCGGATGCCACGTGTGAGGAAACAAGACCAACCCGTTCGGGACCAAAACCTTTAACCCTCTCGCTGCGTAAGTAATTCTTCGCGATGAGCGTCTTTTTACAGAATTTTTAATCTTTATCACCGGTTCTTTAAGCCCTTAACGCTCGAATTAAATTACGGTTTAAAAATTCAGATTGCTAATTGGCACCACTTTTATGAAAAAGAAATATTCACCTTATTTAACGACAGGTAAAACGATACTAAAATATAGACAATTTCACTATTTTATAAAACTGGTGGGAATCAAACAATCTGAGTAAAAGACACAGTACGTGAATATGACGGGAGCGAGAATTAATGGGTTAAAGGAGAAATTTTTGATTATCGTAATTGGGGAAAATGTCCTTATTAAATCAGACAAAGTTTTCGCTAAAAAATAACTGGTGGGAAGAACCAAATAGTACTAACTTGACGGGAAAATGCATGCCCGAGCATATCTCGGTGTGTTAACACGAATTTTATTCGGTGGCACCAGTTTTTTTAAGCAATGCTTTCAGGTGTACGTTGAAAATTTTTGAAAGAGAAATATAATATTAATAAAAAAAATTCAGAATATATATATACGAGCAAAATATTTAAAAAAGTCGTATGTGGTGGTTCTACGAATATTCCTTAAATACGATGAGAGCCTGACGCAAATCATGTACAAAACCCAATGTCTTATAAGGGTTTAAATAGAAGATATAAAATTTTATAATCTGAATAACTGGTGCGAAATTCCATAGAGTCGAAGCAAATCGCAATAACTAAATTGCAGAAATCTATGGATTTGTAAAATCAATTATTCTCCAACATATAAAATGCATATTAATTTAGTTGCAACACCGGCACCTTATTACTAGGATACGAGCTGACACAAAATTGGAGGCTGTCGTAAGCCAATTAATTTATTTTTTGCATATGTGAATCCTTGATATTAACACTGCAATGCACGAATTATTTTTTTTAAATCATATTTAGTATTAGATACAATTTGCATAGTAATTCTTTTCCTTAATTGGCCATAGAATTTAGAAATTGCAGGTGAATATATCTACTCAAATGTAGTGGTTGCATGGAACTGAAAAAAAATATTGAAGGTCAAATTTTAATTAATTCATATGCACAGTTGTGGAAAAAAAACTAAATATTCCCGACTAACTCTGCAACAAATTATAGTACAATAAAATTACTTGTACCAAATGATTTGAAATGAAGTATACTTTCAAATGATGTACATAAAATTTGCTTAAAGGCGTAGGGGCAAGTACAAATCAAAAGCAGCTCTAAATTTGTTTTTCAAAGCCAACACCCCAAAAAATTTATAATCTAAATAAATGGTGCGAAATTCCATAGAGTCTAAGCAAATCGCAATAGCTAAATTGCAGAAATCTATGAATTTGTAAAATCAATTATTCTCCAACATATAAAGTGGATATTATATTACTACCGGCACCTGTTTACTAAGATATGAGCTGACACAAAATTGGAGGCCGTCGTAGGCCAATTTATTTATTTTTTTGCGTATGTGAATCCTTGATATTAACACTGCAATGCACGAATTAATTTTTAAAAATCATATTTAGTATTATATACCATCAATTTGCATAGTAATTCTTCTCCTTAATTGACCGTAGAATTTAGAAATTCCATAAGCTGAATATATCTACTCAAATGTAGTGGTTGCATGGAACTGAAAAAAAATTATTAAAGGTCAAATTTTAATTCATTCATATGCAGAGTTGTGCAAAAAAACTAAATATCCCCGACTAATTCTGCAACAAATTATAGTACAATAAAGTTACTTGTACCAAACGATTTAAAATAAAATTAATAAATGATGAACATAAAATTTGCTTAGGGGGAGGGGCAATAGAAATCAAAAGCAGCTCAAAATTTGTTTTTTCAATGCCAACACCCAATTTTGATAGAGTATTTTAAAAAATCTGTTCAAATTGTGTTTAAATACGAAATTTCACGTCATTTGGATGGTAGGATTTTGAATTATAAACATTCAAAATTATAAAAAAATTATATCCTGAAATTATAATCCTAATGTGCTGTTTTGAACGGTTATAATACTAAAAAACCTAAAAGAAAATACTTTGAATTTGTATTTTTTATTATTTTAATGTGAATTATGAAATTTGAAATTAATATTCGAAAAAAAAATTATTGCAACTTATAGTTTTTTTTTATCAATTTATATATATTATGTCATTTTTTATGAGAATGCAAAATTTAAAATTTTTCTTCCAAGCAGTTTCAAATTATGTTTAAAAAACTTTATAGCATTAATCTATTATGCATCTATGATGCATAATTTGGGAAAGAACATACTCATTTTGATAAAATATTTGGATTTGGCATTGTCGAAAAATTTTAGGTGAGTGAAATGATCATATTAGCAAGAAGTAATACATAAATAGAAGTGAATTAGTCCTTCGGAAGCATTTCAAGAATCGAGTACCAAACTTCAATTTAAATACATCGCCCAAAAATATGCTCATTTTACAGTAGTTATATTCTCTGACACCAATCATATGAATTTAAATTTTTTTTAATATATATGTATTTAGGCTAATTGAAGCGTGTCGAATTTATTTATGATGTCAAAATTGGGTAGTGCTATTAAAAAAAACAATGCCTATATTTGGTTTGATATGTAGATGGCTCCATCAGCAAATTTTATTTTATATCATTTAAAAATAGACTTTATTTCCAATCGTAAGGTACCAACAACTTTCTTCTACGATATTTCGTTGCAGAGTTAGTAGTTGTGTTAACTATTTTTACCACGACTGTACATCACTGTGGCAGTAAAAAGATGAATACCAGTATTTGCTAAAAATGCTCTTCAATTATTTTTCTTTTTTAGATTAAATAAGGCGAATATCATTAGAAACTACCATTATTAACCCTTTAGTACGCAGCTTTGCATATATGCAAAGAACAGCGTTTTGAATGTAATATATTTCTTTTATTCGTATATGCCTAATTCACACCAGAAAATTAAAATAGCAATATTTGCTTAAATTAATAACAGACATCCCGTATTTAAATAACGATAGATTAACCATTGAAATTTTCTGGTATAAAGTCAGATTCTCTGATCTACGTAATTTCTAGAACGCATTCTGTTATGAGAATTAAAAGGTTAAAGGTTGAGGTTTATAAAATAAATAATTATATAAATTAAGGTATTTGAAGACATACTTATTAAAATATTTACTAATTTGCAATATTTTAGCGTAAAACAGCCACACGACAGTAGTTTTTACTTGTATTGCAGATGTGCAACAGAAGAAAAGATAGACGTATTATATGAAAAATGTATCTCCGATTTTTTTCATTATTTTTCCTGTGTAATAAACCTTTCAGAAAATCATACATATTTTTTTTTTCGAAACAAAATAAAAAAAAATCGCGCATGTAAGGGTTAAAATTCAAGTGTTAGAAGAAAAATTAAAAAAAATTCAACCCTCTACAGAGACTTATTTTGTGTAAGTGCATATGCCTAGTATTTAGATGGCGGTGCCTGGATGACACTGGGTTTTAATTCCACTTCCAGATTAACACGTTCACGACGGCTCGGTGGGTCACACTCGACTGTCTCAGAGCTGCCAAGTCTCCGGCTCATTGGATACCAGTATTTTAATACAGAAAATGTTGTTTTATTTAATTAGAGCAGTTGGGCGGTTTAAAGGAACAACATTTTCTCTAAAATAACAGTGGTGTGCAAAAAGCCGGAGACTTGAGAATACTGAGACAGTCGAGTGTGACCCACCGCGCTGGCGTGCACGTGTTAAAGACATGCTTTATCTTGGAACAAATTTTATGTTGGAATTTCTTGCTTGTTTTAGTGGTATAAATAAATGAGACATGATTCTGCTTTTGAATATTGATTTTCGATCGAAACGGATTTTCAAACACTATCAGTCTGTACAACTATCGTGCGTTAAGCAAATCTCGCATTTAATAATCAAACAAAGTAGTTTACACCTTAATTATTATACGGTAGTAATATTTATTTATTTATGGAGTGCTAAAATATATAAATATGAATATACACAAAAGGTTTGTACGCTCCTTGGAATTTCCAAGAAGTTTGACACCCCTAATTTCTATAAGAAATCATTGAATAATATTTTTCTCAGATTATAAACTTTCAGTGTTTAACACGATCACGCCGCTCAGTGGGACGTTTTGATGATCTTGATGGACAAAATTATTTCGTTGAAGTTTAATTAGTTGTTGCTGTTTTTTTTCGATGCATCACTAATAAAATACTCAAACAGTGATAAATATTTGATTATGTAACGATAATGTCTTAAAATAAAAATACAGGCTGCCCACTAAAGTCCGTTCCAACCCTCTTAACTGCCGAACGACTGCATCTATATTCATAAACGTGGGATAATAAAGAAGCTATGCGCTACTAGATGAGACCGCTTACAGCGCCACCTGGTACAAAATGACTGCATTAGCGTTCCTATAGCGAAATATGGGATAAAAGTGAATGACTGCATCTTCTGAACATGAATGCTAAATGAATCTCGTTCTGAATATGAATCTCGTTTTTGAGATAGGAATACTAACTCAGCTGTTTTGCCCCAGGTGGCGCTAGAAGCGGTCTCATCTGGTAGCTCATAACAGCTATACTTTATCTAAACAATATTTTTATGACTATAGCTGCAACCGTTCGGCAATTAAGAGCGTGGAATGGACTTTAGTGGGCACACTGTATAATAAGCATTACGAATAATGCATTAAACATACTTATTTTACAATTAAGTATAAAACAATTTAATGCACACATGTAAGTTAACATTCATTTCTTTGTTGTATTTTAGTTTACTCAGAATTGCACGAAAAAGTTGTGTAGTTATCCTGCAAAGGAAAATATTTAAAAAAAATTCATTAATTTTTTTCTTTTAATATTTTGTGGTAACATGTAAAACATATAAATCTACCAAAATTATTTTCGGTTGAGAAAATGCTGTTGTGTGAATAAATAACCTATAGAAATTTTTTCAAATTTGAAATGAATTTTCTGCATACGTACGGTAATGTATCCGAAATTTTTTTGTGTCCCTCTAAATGAAATACAACTACTACGCACATTGTTTTCAATTTAAAAAATTCTATTGTGTATCTCAATAACCTGTAGTAATTTTGTTGAAATTTAATCAAAATTTCTGCTTTTTAGCAACAATCTTTTCGAGATCTTTTGTGTGGCCCTGTAACAAATGCATAATTCTTACTTTCGTCAAATTATAATTTAATAGGATTGTCATCGGAAAAACGCATGTAGGAAAATTTTGAACTCAATCAGATAATTGAAAATGGTTTAAATTTGTCTTGCAAGATTTAAAAAAATCTTTTATGTGGCCCTGTAAAAAAGGCGTAACTGCTACGTTCCTTAGGTTATAATAATATTTCATTGTCATCAGAACTACATATCCTGAGCAACGTTTCAACTCAATCAGATTATTGAAATTGATTTAAAATTAATTTGAAAATTTTAATCTAAATTTTTGTGAAGTCCTGTCGAAACAGTATTCTAAACAAACTTCTACGTTCTTTAAATTATAATAATATTGTATTGTTATTCAAATTAAACATGTTTTCGTTGTTTCGGCTGAATCAGATAATTAAAAGTTGTTTAAATTTGACTAGGAAGATTTGAACTAAACATGCGTACATGCTCTGCAAGTTAATGTGATGCTTGTTTATTAATAAGAAACTTAGTGATCTGCAGATATGTGCTGGAGTTATTTGAATTTTTTAATACTTTAGGAATGGCACTTTGATTAAAAAAAATACTTATTGCTGAATAATGCTAAAAAATATGTTAAACGTCAAGATGAAATTTGTAAACAACATCAAGGATTATCCAAAATTACAACCTTTGAAAAAAGAGATTAAACGGGTTTAATATTGCTTATTTTCAAACAAAAAGGGTTATATCTGACCTTGACAATCTTTTGGCATATGTTCAGCAAGCTCGTGCTTTGAATTCAAACAGAATAGACACGATGTGCTTTCACACTTAGAGAAAGCTAGTGCAACTTTTGAAACTCCCTCAAACCAATTGCACAAATGGCTTCTTTACGGTCATAGTTAATCGACACCTCTGATTTTTTTCGAGAAAACTCGTATGAATCTCGAAAACATGGACATTCAGCTACCAGTACACGTAGTTTTGTCAAATTCCGAGATAATCGGAAAAATGAATTTTGTCCACCTAGATTATCAAAACGTCCCACTGTGCGCCGGAGCTGCTCAGATATTCACATTTTTCGCTTAGAGAAGGCGAGATGCTAGAATTCATGTTTCGCTTCATCTGTCGGCGCGGTATTGTCGCTTATTCAGACACCTGCAAGTAATGACCAGCCACTCTGATATTTATTGAATTGAACTCGAATATAAGAAGCAGAGTTGATTTGTGAATGTCTGAAAGCTCGTAAGGAGTAAGCAAATTACTTAGAGACATAATTTTATTGACTACTAAGACCTCCACGTAATATACACCTTTAGACTAACGTTGATAATAAAAAGAAATATCAACTTCTAGAAAGAGCGCAATTATCAGAAATTAGATCATATTGGCAAGGCTGCCACAGGACACTATTGTTCTGCTCTATTCGCGCCGGTATTAAAAAAAATGTAGTGTGGTACGAGGTAGAACTAAAAAATAGTCGACCCAACTGGCATAAAAGAGACGTGTATACGAACGCGAGCTCAAAAAATGCCATGAAACTTGATCGTTTTTTATTGGTACTTATTTTTTTTTACATTTTTCCGTCAATACCACAGCTAGACATGAAGATCGGTTGAACAAAATTCGAAAAAATGTTGAAGCAATTGTTGATACTTTAGAAGATCCTGTTAAATTTGGCAAAAACATTGTAATCGATGTAAGTATGATTCCATGGAGAGGACGCCTCAGTTTTCGTCAATATATTCCAGGCAAGCGCCATATGTATGGCATAAAATTAAATAAACTGTGTCTTCCTGAGGGTTACACCTATAACGTTGATGCCGGAATAAAAGAAATGGCAGTCCTGAAAACACATTCGCATGACGTCGTAAGGAGATTGATAAGCGAATTATTATTTGAGGTCCGCATACTATTTACAGTTAGTTATTATAAGAGTGTCCGTTTGGCTGAAAAAACAACAACATTTATTTGTGATGCTATAAAACTGAACAAAAAATTCTACATCCACAAACAAAATAAAAACATCAATGGGGTGGTATTATGAGTTTTGAAAATCGTAGCGGAGTTAAATTTTGTGACCTGTATGTATAGTAACTACTTCGTTTGTATGTTAACTACTTCCAGTAACCACACGTGTACCATTATTCAAGGAAAAAATAATAAATCGAAGTCCAATATATCTTTTTTTATAATGATGTAAAAAAGGGGTGCTTATTTAGCCGATCTATTGACATCATAATATAGTTATTTACGAAAAACTATTAAATGGTAGAGAAAAATTATCATATGATTAATATGCGGGACTTACAGAATAAATGAGGGGTACATACGTAAAAAATGGACTAATAAACATATTAATATTTTTTTTAATTCAGAGGATAGGTTATTGATCGCATTTTCATCAAAATCATCACACTGAAAAATGGCAATTCGAAGGCAAATACCGTGACAAAAAATATTCACATTTTTTTCACTCGTACAAAAGGTTTGCAAGAAAAAAAGACAACTATGTAAAGAATAATACAAATGTTTATCCAAAAGAAAAGGCAGACAGTATACCTCGAAGAAATCATTAGAATAACCGCGTATTGTAATCGTTGTAAAGTAACTGAGTATTGTAACCGTTGTAAGGGTCAGCCAGCACTCTGCTTAGAATGATTTTAAAAAATTGCATCGAAATAAATAAATAATTATATTAACACATTACCGACGGGCAAATTTTATCAGATCTGAAGTTTAAAACAGTAGCAGCTCCACACTGTTCTGAAAGTCTTTTGTAAATTAGTGTTCTACATAGGCTTCCCAAGTTTATGCATCGTTAAATATATTTCACTGAAGTAATTTAATACAAAATAACTTACATTTAAAAAAAATAATATAGATAACATGATATAAATGCATATTCTGTAAGGTAGAAGCCCTGCCCTTAGCCAATGATATTTTTTGAATGAAAACGAGAATTCTCGTTTCCCATCGTGAATGTATTAAGTTTATAATATTGAAAGGCTTTTACTACTGAATTTTCGAATATTCAAATCTGTAGTGCACGCCGTTTATGGAACAGTCGAGTGTGACCCACCTGTAGTGCACGCTTTCCATGGAATAGTCCAGTGTGATCCACCGGTGATGTATGCCACCTGGTGCGACAATCAAGCGTGTCCCACCTATGATGCACGCCACCTGATGGGTCAGTCGAGAGTAACCCACCGGTGATGCACGCTGGTTTGAACGTGTTAATCGCATAATTTGTAATACTTTCCATCGATGAAGTAAGGCGAAATAATCTAAACTAAAATTTCTCTGGAACTACGCTCACACTATAAACAAGAGAATCTATTTTAGTCAACAGGGTGGGCCAAAAGTCTCGCACCATAGCAGTTTTTTAATTTTTTTATTTGAGTGCTACTGAGTGCCCTGCCATAACGCCGATCTTAGTGGCTAACATTCTGAGGAACATGAACGATCGCCTGCAGTTGTGTTTTGACAACGGAGGCAACCATATTGAGAACATATTGTAACAATACATGTTTTTTCTCCGATGCGGACTTTTGGTCCACCCTGTAGGTACAAATATAACAGATATAATTTTAATAGAAAAAATTAAATCTCAAACCAGAACTATTTAAAAGTAAGATTTATATAGGTTTTATTGCTATTGCGAAGAGTGGAATTTTCTTCCTATCCCTTTCTTGTTCAAGAGAATGAAAGCAAGCTTCTTGCTTTCGTAATATGCCGAAAGTGAGAAACAAAGCGTTATAAGTAAGCGAACAAACTTAATGCTGGAATCAGGCGTAAATTAACACAGTTGCGCCACCTTGTGGACGGAGTGATAATTCACATACGCGGGCTTTTAGTGTGGAGCGTATTTTCTAATTCTTTAGTCACTCATGGAAATGATTTTTTTTTGCCACATATATTTCAAAATAATGGCTTAGTGAGAGGAACATCCAGATGCACTCTACGCCACGAAGTTTTCTTCGCCTTATCAGAAGCACTTCAGTTATTAATCAAGGTGAAAATAACTTTACAATTTTAGTGGTGTGAGTAAGAAAACAGTTAGGTATCTACTTGTAGTTCACACTCCATCCGCTACGTGGCGCATGACCTTGATTGATGTGACCTCGCTCTTAATCTTGCGGTTACTTCTACCATTTAAGATAGGACCCTTACTTATATCGCTTTGGTGAAAAATGTGTGAGTATCTGTGTATCTTTGAACTTACTCTTCGTTTTCGAAAGCCGCGCCTAGAACTCTGACAGTATTACCAGTGGGCTACTTCTTTTTAATTCAGATTTCTTGATTGGCACCAATTTTTTGAAATAGTAAAATTTGCCTTATTTTATGACATATTAATTAAGGCGCAAACAAGGGGAATTTTACCATTTCAGAAAAGTGGTGTTAATCAAGAAATCTGAATTTTAAAATAGTAGCCCACTGGCAACACTGCACTCTGAGACGATTCTATTATCCAAAGGGGTGTTACACTGGGGTGTGTATTTTCGGAAATTCTACTTCGGCGTTCACTTGTACGTTGTAACTAAGATTGGCGTTCAGCGAAACGCAGCTAAACAAATTCCTCTCATTCTCATAAAATCAAAGCAGACCTGACGCATGAGTAAAAGCGCGGAAGGTTTTGCTTTCCGAAAACAAACAATATAAATGTTTAGTATTGATGTAAAAACAGTTACTTTCTGTCAACCGAAAAGATGCGAACATCTCTTAATTATTCCGGAGTCAGATGCAAAACAAACAAGTCTAAATCCGAAAAGTATATATAAGTAAATGCGTCTTCTTTTAATATGGCACTTATTACATTTCCTTCTACATTTTTGGTTAAATATAATTTTCGGTTTAAATCAGGTTTTAATGAAAGAGAAACAAAGTATAAAGACACAAATATAAATATACATAAAAAGCATACAGCTGTTTCGAAAGCTCTAAGGTTTCATCATCAGTGATTAAAAATATATGGTAAAAATTTTATTACCATTTATTAATTAAAGATTTTTAAGCACTGATCATGAAACCTTAGAGTACTTCCCCCCCTTTTTATGTAAATAATGTTTGTCTTAGATCATACTCCGGAGTAATTAAACCCTTCGGGACGAGCGTCTTTTACAGAATTTTTAATCTTTTATCACCGGTTTTTTTAAAACAGAAATTTTTGCCTCATTGAATCGGAAGTATGCTTGTATTAAATAAGGCAAAATTTACAATAAAAATTTGCTGGTGAGAATAATTACTGATTTTGGGCGCTTTACGCGGCACGAATATCGGTCGCTCGTCCCCAAGGGGTTAAGGGATGTTGGCCTCTATGGTCGACACTATTCGGGTAGCTTAATACATTTATGCGTCATTTATAAAACTATCGTTAAACAATTAACTGATTTGCTCAAACAGAGTTTGGGCAAAAAAAGTTAGCTTGCTTCGCAACTAAAAAATTTCCGCACCAATATTTTTTATCTGAAATCTTCGGTTCTTTAAATGGCAGACTTCTCTCGATTATTTAAGGCAAATATTTTTATACTTAAAAAGTGGTGTTGGCTCCCTGTTTTTAGTTTATGGTGTCAAAAAGATTGTGACAGTGATGTGGTTAAGAACCCTAAATTTTAGTCAGAAAGTTTGAACAGTTACTTTTGTTTAGTTTTTCTAGTGATAGATATTTTTTGAATAAAATAAATAAAAATTACTTTATAAACTTTTTCTGGTGTGAACTAGAAGTTTTTGAATTAAAAAAAAATAATAAAAATAATAAAAAGCAATTTAACAAATTACAACGACCATTTGGAAAATGATTTTTTCAAAGACTAAAATTTAAGACATAAAAATTCGCACGGAGTTGATCATACATTACGTACGCCATGAATTAAACATTAATAGTGTTATTACACGTAAAAACTGCGAGCGACTCATCAGATTTCCTCAAATTTACGTATTATCCACCTGAAACTTACGTATTATCCAAGCATTTCCTTAGCTGTTCGGGAAAAGGCTTTTCTATCGTCAGATTTCCAAGAAATCTGATGACCAATTTTAAATGAAATTTCGTTCTTAAACTTCTAAACATCCCACAATATTACTTTTTACACCGTCGTATAGATAAAAAAAATGTACTTTTAAATGCAATTTGTTTAAAAGTTTAAAAGCTGTATCTCAATTTGTTTCTGAGTTATTAATTTTTTTTGTAGTTTTTATTACTTTTTTGTCATAGTGGCAACAGAAGTATCTATCTCTGTTGCAAGTAAAGGGAAATACATATTACTTTATAGACTAATCAGAAAACGAATAAAATGCGGATTCAACCAATAAAACGCCTCAGACATGTTTTTTATTTCCTACCCTGACAGAGAAGAATAACCATTTTTCCAAATAGTTAAAAAAAAAACCCATCAGATTTTGCTACACTGTTTGTGGCCTGTTTACAGTGTTTCTGCAGGCCAGGGAATTTCCCTGACATTAGTACAGATACACACCACTATTTTCTTAGAAAAAAAAACTAGTCATTTGCCATCGCATTTCAATATGCAATCTGCAGAAGTCGAATTTTTTTACATAAAAAAACAGATAGTTCAGATGAATGTGTAGTAACCCTGATATAGGCTCAATAGTTTATAGCTCGACATCAGCGGATAAGTAAAAGATTATGATTAGTTATTACACTTTTAATTTTATAGCATGACCCATTACTGTTAGTTCACTAGTTTTTTAAAATGCAGATTGCTTGATTTCCACCACTTTTTTCAAATAGATAAATTCGTCTTATTAATGACAAAATAAATGAGGGAAATTAACTTTTAAATGGGGTGATAATCATGGAATCTGCCTTTATTTATGGAGCGCAATGACAATACTGCCAGTGCCTAGATAGCTGTTTAACCCCTTGAGGGGCGCTGAGATATAATTTATCCCACCTACGATTAATGAAGATTTGTACCAGAAACAATTTATTAAATTTTACTTTCCTAACTTTGGTGAAAAAATTCGTAAAATTGCTTTTCCTTATTTTGAATTAAAATTTTTTGAAGATTCTTGTGCGAAATCGACATTACGGAAACACAACTACTTACCTCTCAAAGGGTTAAATTAGCTTTTATGTTCTTTGAGTTTTTTACTCTTTTATCACCATTTTGTGCGGAGGACTTGCAGGAGGATATTTTCATACATTTTGCACTTTAGTACTACTTCACATAATTTATCTTTTTGTTTAAGTATTAAAATCTGGAAAAGATTCTAGGATCTAATAAAAATACAAATTTAAATTCATAATTGTTGGAAGCAAACTAAAAAAAAATCAATGTTTGCCTAAATTATCAATTTATGTGCGTTTACTTGGCAGTGGTAGAAAGGCAGCATTAAAGTTCATCATCTCTTTATTAAAGCAGATGAAAATTCCAGATTCAACGTTATTTTAAAATCTAACATTCTCTTTTAAAATCACGGAGGCGTACTGAGTCCTTGCCATCGAAATACTCAAGGCCGAAGGACACTAGTTGTGATGTCATCAATAGTGGACCGACTTTACACTAGTGTTGGAATTCACACCAGAAATTTTTGAATAGCAGTTTTCTTTTCTTTTATTTGTGGAATATCTATCATCTTATAAAACAATGCTAAATATTTAAACTTGCTGGTGAGAATTCGGAATCCCTAAATAAAAATTCAGCCACACAGCGTTACCTCGCTTGGCTGATTTTTAATTGCGGGATCCCACCAGTAATTTGAGATAGTTAGTATTGCTTTATAGTATTATTTACATCCAATTAAAAAAAAAAAATAACAGAAAATTGCTTTTCAAAATTTTCTGGTGTGAATTCCAACAGTAGTGAGATTTCGGTCCATTATAGTGATGATGTCACAACTCTTGTCCTCAGGCCTTGAGTATTTCGATGGCAACGACTGAGTGCGACATTCAGTAAACACACAGCTACAATATCAAATTAATTTCAGAATTAACACTTGAACCTTATTTATCCTTCACAAAGATCCTTGATTTTTTTTCTCTTTTTCATTATTTTCATTAGTAAGTCACCACTGTCGTACGGAATACGTCGCACGTACATTACTTTAAATTTTTCCATTAACTATTTATTTTGTAAATTTTATATTTAAATCTTTTCTACTAGACATTGCATTAACACTAGAACGCCCGTAAATTTTACTCAGTTTTCATGAAAATATTTCACATCAGAATTTTTATTTAAAATAATTTGACTGATTTATTTAACGTAAATTTGCGTTGTTTAACTTATTTTATGAAAGAATTTCTGGTTCCACTTGACATTGAATCATATGGTCGGAGTCGGATCGACTCCTTCCGGGCGTTCTAGTGTTAAAGAAGAATATCATCCAAAGTGGAAGATTGCACCGGTGGTGTTATACTCTCTTCAACTTGTATTCACAGAAGGATTATTTATACAGTCACAATGTGGAACGGCAGGGCCTGGTCACCGCCGAGCAAACTTCTATCAGTCAATATAGGGTTGCACAGACGACTATTTACAGACGATTATTTTTTTTAATTCTACTGGGATGAGATTTCCGACTTTTTTCATACCAGTATAATCTTAGAGAAACTGCTATATTTTTTAACCCCTTGAGGGGCAGTTGGATAAAAAATGTATCTCACCAGAAAATTTTAACTACATTTTATATTTTTAACTTTTGAGGTGATTCATTGAAAATTTGCTTTACCTTATTTAAAACCCTCCGAGCGTCTTGCAAAAGGGTAAAATTGTAATGTTGGTTTCTTTGCATTTTGTTTTAAATGCTAAGAAAATATGATTCTTTCAACATTATAAAAAAAACTCAATTACAAATATGAATGTAATCCCTAAGAGTATTAAACATTCTTCAATGTATTTAAAATTCATTAAATCTATAGAATTATAATATCTTAAATATTGCTTGTATTGCTGTGAAACCTGGAGCTTAGTGAACGGAATATTACGCCCCAAACACTTAGAGCGTTAAAAGTAATTTTTTATTATTATTCCGGTGACACTTCATTACTTAGAGACATTTTTGATTGCCTCTCAAGGAATTAATCGGAACGTTGTTGTGATTTAAGAGTAAAACATTTTCTCTACGATTATACTGGTGTTCAAAAAGACGGAAATCTCATCCCTGATTCTATCCGACACAGCTTTTTCAAAACAAAAATCTTTTACTTACGCTTTGACAATATTTTCAAGGTATATTTTAAAATGTATATATTTTTTAAATTGTTCTGTAAACAGAAGATAAATATAGTCGCCTGTGGCAGTCCTGTAAATACGGATATTTTTTTGTTTTAGTTAAAGTAGTTTGCTTCGGCCGTAATCAACTCCTGCGTAACCGACTATAGTTCATACTTCCCCCATTTTGATGCTACTTAGATTCCATAATTCCATGGTATCAGTTGCTAAAAATGTCTACAACGCTCCTTGCGATCCTCTCGATTTTCTCCTATCGTCAGTTTCGCCAAAATTAAAAGTAATCTTCCTGTTTTGAAATTCTAAATATTTAAACCTTTTGCCTCTGTCGTATGGATGTAGGAAGTTACGGCAACCTGCTTTATGTTATATGGCTGTGAGCATTGCAAAAGATCGGGAAGATGATATTATTATTATTATTATTATTATTATTTTGCGCCGAAACTAGAAAAAACATACTGAAACAAGATTTGACTGCAAGGCTGTTTCGACTAAATATTCTGCAAGCGAATGCAGTTTCTCAAATAGTTTCACAGAAGTCGATCACATAGCAAGAAATCTTCATGATCTCGAGCTAGATCACTATAAACTAAAGCGTTATAAGTAAGCGAACAAACTTAATGCTGGAATCAGGCGTAAATAAACATAGTTGCGCCACCTTGTGGACGGAGTGATAATTCACATACGAGCACAGTGTGGCGCGTATTTCCTAAATCTTTAGTCACTCATAGAAATGAATTTTGTTTGCCACATTTATTGCAATATAATAGCGTAGCGAGAGGGGCATCCAGATGCAGTTGACACCAAGA
Source organism: Maratus speciosus (assembly GCA_963932465.1). Lineage (NCBI taxonomy): Eukaryota > Metazoa > Arthropoda > Arachnida > Araneae > Salticidae > Maratus > Maratus speciosus. The sequence goes on from OZ010794.1 coordinate 188,045,207, forward strand.
AGTTTTCTTAGCCTTGTCATAGGTACTTCAGTTATTAATGAAGGTAAAAAAAAACTTTATAATTTTAGTGGTGTGAGTATGAAAACAGTTAGGTATCTACCTGTAGTTCACACTCCATCCGCTACGTGACGCATGGCCTTGATTGATGCGACCTCGCTTTTAATCTTGCGGTTACTTCTCCCATTTAAGATAGGACGCTTACTTATATCGCTTTGCTATAAACGAGCGTTGCATGTTTGGACTTTATTTGGATTTTTTTTGCTTTATTTCATGTCAAATGTATTTCATGTCATCGTGATTAAATAATATATATATTCTTCATTCAAAATTTCCGGTACGACTGTCTGAATTTTTGAATTTTTAATTCAAAAGGCAAAACTGTAAACCTTGATATGAAATAGAGTATAGGAAGAAAGAAGCAAGAGCAAGCCTCTGAGACAGTGTTGCCAGTGGGCTACTTTTTTTCAATTCAGATTTATCGGTTGTCACAACTTTTTTAAATTGTAAAATTCCCTTTATTTTCGCCTTAATTAATATGTCATTAAATAACGCAAACTTTACCATTTCAAAAAAGTTACGCCAATCAAGACATCTGAATTTTTTTTTTAAAGTAGTGATCTGGAAGCACTGCTCTGAGCGGTCACTTTCTACGCCACCACTAACTTTTTAAAGTTATTTTTATGGTGGATTACTGCAAGAATTACAATAAAAAATGTCTCCAAGAAAATGGGTTCCTACGATATTTCCAAGATAAATCTGAAAGGAAAATTTTCATAACGAAATTGTGTTGGTAAAAGTTTTGATTTGGTATCTATAAAAAGAGACTTCTCCGAACCCTGCAAGTGAATTAACCTTTTGATTATGGGGCTAGACCTATACGTTCCAGTGTACTATTTTTATTTTCTGTTTGCGATGCTTAAAAAAAATAATCTCTCCCATACACATATACTATGAAATTTTAATGAAAATCTACCACGAAAGAAACAAAAAAACCGTCTCCAGACATCTTCTTTAACCCCTTAACAGGTTCGCCCGTACACCTTACGTGCAAGCAGAGTTTGCTTTTTTCGTTAATAAAAGCTTTCGACACCACAAATTTTCAATTGAAATATTCTCTTTATTTAATGGCAGGCTTATTTATTTTTTATATATATATATATAAGGCAAATATTTTACTACGTTAAAAGTGGTGTCTGGTTACTATTTTTAGTTCATTGTATATTTAAAAAAAAAAAAAAAAAAAAAAAAAAAAAAAAAAAAAAAAAAAAAAAAAAACACTTAAGAAGGCAATTAAAGTGTTGGTTAGTTCCATGACTTTTTTTTTTATTATTTAAGTCACATAGCTCATTACTGCTATTCTTTTTGGCTACCATTATTTTCGCAAAGTTTGCTTTGCCTAACTAAATTAATAAGATATCTCCGATAAAATAAGTCATACATTTCCGTTCTGAAATACTGGTAGACAAAAATCATAGCATGTGACTTACATACATGGAACTAGCCGGTTAAAAAAAGTGACAGATTGAAGAAATAGTGAATCTGCTACAGGGGAGACTAGGGAGTGAGTGAATTTGCGACGGGGAGGACTAGGCAGTATTGACCCACTTTTTACAAAATGAATTTTTGATTTTTAAATATTGAACATAGAATAAATTTTAGGGGAGACCGGGGCTAGTTGGCTACAGGGGTAAGTAGGCACAGTGCTTATAAATCGCTTGTTTTTGGATAGATTGCGCAACCAGTCACAGAGTACCTTTCTTCTTGCCTTTAACAATCTTCATTGTAGTTTTGCATCGTTACCTACTTGCAGTGGACCTTTATTACGATTTTTCTGATTTTTGCACTCATAAGTAATTTTTTGTTGCTTCATTATTTTTCTAATTTCTAATACTTATCTCATAATTGCGATTTAACTTGTGCAGTTTTTCTTAGTGTATGGTTAACTGTGACTACTCCATTTGTGATTTACTTGGATTATTTTTGTTTAGAAGGTTACGTCTGGGTCATTCCATGTCAATTCAACCAATTTTTTTATGGTTTGTAACCCGACCCCAGGGATTTGGATGAAACTCGGTGTATATACTAATTCTATCTTGATATGAATACATCAGAAAATTTTCCTTCCTGGACCTCATAGTTTGTGAGATATGGGGGGTCCAATTTTTGGATTTTTCTCAAATCGCACATTTATGAGTCTGTATTTTTAGACTGCAGTTCCATTTTTAAAAAAATTGTTTCTCTGGATCTAAAATGCGAATGATCTTAAAAATATCACCGTAAGTACATCAAAAGATGTAGATTTTAATAAAAAAGTATTTAAAAAATTAATTTTAAGTATTTAGGGGCAAAAAATTAAACCAGAGTTGAAAGTTATGGTTATTTTTCCAAATTTTTGTGACTTTACGAAAAAGGCTCTACACAAAAAGGCAAATGAAATTTCCAATTTCTTTTAGTTTTAAATAAAAGTTTAAACTTCGGGCTTTCTAAATATGAAATAAAAATGATGTCTTTCTCATGGCTTATGCAAAATTTTGCCCTGTTTTGGGAAACTGCATCAATCAAGAAAAAAAAAAATCTCTGCCTAATTTTAGCTAAGTAATTAGTGTTGTTCCTATGACTTGTTAAATATATATTTCAATGTTTCTTTCTTCCTTTCTTTTGCAAAGTAAAATTTTTGCTTTTTTTTTCTTCTTCTAAGTAAAAGGGGGGTGGGAAGTCTATGACTGCAGTCTATCCTCCCTCCATTAAAATTTGTGCATAATCCTTATGTTTCCTTTATTTATTCATTCATATATTTTCTTTTATTATAAGCATTTTTTTTTAATTTAAACAATCCCTTAATTTTGTGTTTACAATATAACTGTAAACAAAAAATCTTTTGTTGGTATAGAATAAGAAAAATACAATAATGACTTTTTACCCATCACATTTTCAATATGTTTTTTTCTGTGTGTGCATGTGTGTTTGAATTAAAATATTTTATTTATATTTAACATTTTTTTTAAACTTTCTATCTTATTATCGTGGATAATTTTAATCATTTTAAATATGTTTTTTATAGTTTAAATACCTTATATTTAACAAAGCCTAGTTCATTTCTACAGTATGAAACATATTTCTACACCTGCCTTGTATAAACAAATTCTGACAAAGGCAGGATAAATTTTTTTAGTTAAGGCAGGTGTTTTTGAATCTGTTAATCAAATTATTATTAGTCTGCTGTTTCTCATAACAGAAGGGTGATCTATTTTTCATTGTGCTGCAAAAGAAAATAATAGATGAATTTGAAGTAACTAATTATGCTGCAAGACCGTTATGACAACTCCTGAGAGAAAAGAGAATCTTGTCTATGCCAGAAATAAGAAAAGGTAAAGCCACAGCCACAGGTCCAGAAACAATTGAACTAATTGAAAAGTTTTATAATTGTAATGAATATTGAAGAATCATGATTGGGAAAAATGTAGTTAGCATTGCTAAGAATGTACTATGCACAAAATCGATTGATATTATGTGTATCTACATGAGTTGTATTATCTTTTTAAACAGGAATTTCCAAAAAACTTGAGAATTATAACTCTATGTATTCAATCCAGTATTATCAGCACTGTTCCTTTAAATGAATTTGTGACAAGCTAAGTAAAATATTTGGAAAATGTTATTCCACTCTTTTATAACGAAAGCTAAATCTAATTTCCTAAAAGAAACTAAAGCAGACTTTGGCCCTCAAAAAGCTATCGTTTTGTAGGATTTCAGCAAAAATTCTACTTTTCTTATTCAAGATGAGGCTTAAAGTTACCATTGGACCAAAGATGCTGCACTCTTGATCCAACTGTTATGTACACTCTATCTCTCAGTATTAGATTATCAGCAAGCAATATACCATTTTATCTTATGATATGCAACATGATGTCATTCTTGTGTGTTTAACACAGAAGGAAGTGATATCATTTCCAAAAGAGATATTTCCTGATGTAAAGAAAGCCCTTGACTTTTGTGATGGGTGCTCTGGTAAAATAAAAATTGCAAATTTTCATAAACCTTTACCAAAATGAAGAGAATTAACCTTAAGATATTTAAATACTTTTCTGGGGATGTGGGGGGAAGGAGGGGAGATAGCCACTTATTTAGCGTTTTAGATACTAAATCACGAAAATCTTCAAATATACCGATGTTTTGTTATGCTATTATGTTTGGAGCAGTAGTAAGATAGGAAAATTGACATATATATTAGAAGGTTCTCAATGTTGCTTATTCATAATAAATATAAATTTTAAATTGCACAAAGAAAGAATGTTGCAAAATAAGTCTAAGTAATACTGCAAATGTACGTCATTTATTTCTATATTTATATTTAGCTCAGTTATATTTTTGAATTTCAATCTTTTAAATATAATGTTTATTCTGATTTTTTAGCTTTAAAAATTTGCATATAATTTAACAAATTCATTATTTGTTACATAAAAAAATTACAACAATCTAAATCTTTAAAATATTTATAAGCAATTTTATTTAATGTATTAGATTTAATTAACGATTATTTCAATTTTAATAAAAATGAAGTCTTTCTCCTAGCTGATGTAAAAATTTTGCAATGTTTTGGGAAATTGCATCATTCAAGAAAAAAAAATCTCTATGTCCAATTTAAATTGTGGTACCTTAATAATTACTGTGGTTCCTATGACTTGTTGAATTTATTTAATATAAGTGCTTCTTTTTTTATTTACAAAGTAAAGTTTGTTTGTTTTTTCTGAGTAAAATGAGAAAAAAAATCTATGATTTCAATATCCACACCCCCTCCATTAAATATTGTGCATATTCTTTACATATTACCTTTGTGAAAGTATTTATAGAAATGCTATACCACTGAATCCAATGATAGATGTACATTTATGTGACAAACGTATGCGATAAGATTGAGAACAACACAATTTCAGGTAATGTGTGGTATGTACCAATAACATAAAAATTTTCTACTGTTATAAAAATAAATAAATCAGTCTGATTTTAAGGGTTCATTTTCGGAAATAAATCAAAATGATTAATAAATTTATATTTAAAATATGCAGCAATTATTTAGGTACCATAAGCAAAGTTAAAGATATTTATCTCTTGATAGGTCATCCCAAAATAAGTCAAAAATTTTGCATAAGCCATGAGAAAGATATCATTTTTATTTCATAAATAGAAAGCCCAAAGTGTAAACTTTTATTTAAAACAAAAAGAAATTGGAAATTTCATTTGCCTTTTTGTGTAGAGCCTTTTTCGTAAAGTCACAAAAATGTGGAAAAATAACCGTAACTTTCAACTTTGGTTTAATTTTTTGGCCCTAAATATTTAAAATTAATTTTTTAAATATTTTTTATTAAAATCTGCATCTTTTGATGTACTTACGGTGATATTTTTAAGATCATTCGCATTTTAGATCCAGAGAAACAATTTTTTAAAAATGGAACTGCAGTCTAAAAATACAGACTCATAAATGTGCGATTTGAGAAAAATCCAAAAATTGGACCCCCCATATCTCACAAACTATGAGGTCTAGGGAGGTAAATTTTCTGATGTATTCATATCATGATAGAATTAGTATATACAGCGAGTTTCATCCAAATCCCTGGGGGTCGGGTTACAAGGTCTGGTTGAATTGACATGGAATGACTCGTCTCCCTTTTGGGAAGAAATTTATTATGGGGCTAGTAGGCGCACTGAACACGGGCAAGTTGGCTCGGGTCTATTGTGTTCTGGTAGCTTCAAATACAGCAAACAAAGAGAAAAGTGGTTGCAATGCTAGATTTTGGGCACATGAGGCTTGCCCAAACGGAGACACTCGATTTTTATTTGTGACAACTGTAACTCTGATGATGACATCAAGTAGGATAGAAGTTACTCAATGTTAATATTTTATTCATTATTTTTATGTCTGTATAATTAAGAATTTACATTCTACGGTGATAACGCCTATGTTTAAACTTACTGTTAATAATGATATGAATTTCTCTTAACTGCGTGTCTTATTTGAGTTTCATTTAAATTTTTATAAAGCGTGTGCCAACTTACCCCATAGGTATAGGCAACTTGCCCCGTGACGGGGTAGATTGGCGCACAATTTTCCTTTTACTTTAGGCTTCCACTAAACATAAACTTCGAAAGCTACAAACTCAATACTTCGGGTATGTAAAGCCAAATGCCAGTTCTTTAAATGTGCCGTTAAAGTTTGTTAAAAAAATTAAATAAAAAATAATAAAAACCAATAACTAAAAACTGCGCCTACTAGCCCCGGCATCCCCTATATATAATTTTATTCGTTATACAATCGGTTATCAAAGTAAAATTTCTGCATAAGTGTAATATATAAGAAATTTGATAAATGATTGATTTTAATCATGAGAATATATTGGGTCAAGTCTCCCCATATATGGGAGAGTTGACGCACTTTGTTTTATATTGAGATATTTGTGAAGAGATAAAATCAATTAAAAAAATATATCATTTTATACTACATGTTTTAATTATTATAAAAAAAATATTTTTGAAATATGGTGCTTAAACAAACCTGTTTAGCCGCAATCGCAAGTCAGAGGAGAAAATTTTTGTTTCAAACGGGATTTTGCCTGAGCATGGAAAATAAAATTTTAACATTTAAAACTGTATTCCGTTAGAGATATTTTTTACGGTTTTACAAGGTTTCATCTATAACTATGTCCGGATTTAGGAGCCACTGTCCCGCCCCCCCCCCCCCTTTTTTTTTCTTTACCTTGTCCTACTTATTGCGACACTCGATCTGAAAACTCTGATTGTCACATAGTTGGCTTCATCTCACTGTATTCATCCTGGTGGAATTTGCCTACATGCCTTCCTAAAGTTTTTCGATTAATGCTATGTTCTTTTGCAGCCGCATGAGGACTTAACATATCAATAACGTATTTTAGGAGTGTTGCTTCCATACTATCTACTCCTTGCTGTTCCTGTTTAGTATTTTCCACTGTTTCTATTTACTTATTGTAAGTAATATTTAAATGGAAATAAGTTCCTATCATATTTCTCATTTATATTTCATCAAATCTTTCCTTGCAGTGGATACTGTAGCAAATTTTCACATCTTTTTTTTAATAAGTTTTAAACATTTTCTTTTCCATCATTCCATTTTACTGTAGCTTTACAGAATAAATTTACATTGTTTTTTATATATAACCATTAACTTTTCATTATGCACAGTATATAATAAAAAGATTTCCAAAACCACTTAATTAAGGGAGCCTTGAGCATCTGGTCAACCTTCCTTCACAATGACTGGATCCAGCCTCCCAACATAGTGCTTTTCTAAAGAATTAGCACATTGTTATATTAACTTTCAAATCCCCATGGAAGGATATGTTCTAGATATTTAGAAAATCAGAAACCATACCAGAAAATATCGAAGATAAATTTCTCTGTACTTGAATACGAAATGTCTGTTATTAATTAAACGAAATATTGCTAGTTAAAATTCCTGGTATGGGTTTGGAATATCCTATTTAAAAAATGCATTAAATTCGCAACACTGGTGGTAGCATATATGCTACCATGGACATTAGGGTGTTATTCCTAACTTAGTGTGCAATGTTTATGCTTAGAATGAAAGCTCGATATTTCTGCATTACTTAAAACCTACTTACTTAAATTTCTATGATATATTTTATCTGAAAATAGCTTACAAAATAACTCTAAAAAACACAACTTTTACATTGAAAACGCCTCACAATTGATTTTTTTTTCAACATCTATTTCGATTATCTGTATGAAACAAAGACTGTTCACCATTCCAGTAGTTTTGGTTGAAACCTACTAATAAAACTCTGTAATTCTTTTAAATATGAAAACTGATGGGTGGGTGCCTCCCTTATGACCAACCCTCCTTAGTCTCCCCTAGTTCCAATTTCATAAGAGTTAATTTATGCATTCGAATTGATCGCTTGTTTCTTTAAAATGCAATTAGCCCGTTCCAGGACAAGTAGTTGTGTTTCTTTAATGTTCAATTCACACCAAACTTTTTGAAAACTTTCATTCAAAAATAAAGAAAAGCTGTTTTATAAATTAAAAATAAATAAATAAATAAATTTTTAAAAAATCTGCTACAAATCTTTATTACAATTAATTTTGATATAATATATCCCACCGACCTTGGACGGTGGGATAGTTGCACAAAATTCGGGTAATTTTTATTCAAGTCATTGTAAAATTTTACGTTAATAAATGGTGTTTTCTTATGCGGAAATTTTTTTCTTAATATATAAAATATGCTTTTTTCTGTAATTTCTCATTAAATATTAAATTTTAGAACATTTAATTAATTTCTTGATTATGGAAAAGAAGAGTTTAAAGTTTATAATACATTTTTTTCCATTAAAATACATATTTTCAAAGTATATTTTTATTTAACCCCTTAATTCTCGCTCCCGTCATAGGTGAATATTTCTTTTTTATAAAAGTCGTGCCAATAAGCAATTTGAATTTTTAAACCGTAATTTAATTCGAGCGTTAAGGGGTTAAATAATGAAACGTACCAAATATCCTTAGTCCAGAAGGAGATATGAGTTTGAAATAGATCGGACCTCAAAGTGTTAAATTGTTTATTTATAAATCACTTTTGATTGTATGAAAAAATAAAATTTCTTAATAATAAACTGCTACTGTTGGATACCGTATCATAATGTATGCCTCGTACGTAGTTTTCTTTCTTGTTTAAGCATCACATCGATTTTTAAAGTTCGTTAACTCACTTCTTTGAATCTCTTTTATACTAGATATCGCATTTTAAATTTAAAATCAACTATGAATGAGAGAAATGAAAAAAAAAAAAAAATGTAAGCATGTCCATCATTGCTTTAAAGTACTTAGAAATAAAAAAGCAAAATCTTACCTTTATTATTTTGTTCATTTGTAAATCCATAATTTACAAAAAATAAATAAATAAATAAATAAATAAAAATAAATAATATAATTAATTTAAAAATAAAAGGAAATACAAAACAAGATTCTATCACACTAAATTGCATACGAGAAATCGAAAGAACGAAATAATTATGTTATTGACTTTTTTTTTTTAAATGTCAAAGGCAAATCATATTTGAGGACTAAAATTGCGAAATTTTAATTAAAGATTTGTATGTGCTTCTTTCAATTAATATTTAAAATAAAAAAGGCTGTATGATTTATTCATATAAACATTTAACGACTGTTTATTTGACTGTTGTGTATTCTTTAAGCGATAGTACTATTGAGTTATTTTTTTTCATTGGAAACATAATAATTACCGAGTTTTACGCTTTTTTTTTTTAACCACTATTTGTGAAAAAAAGCTTTTTAATGCGAAACTTTAGGAAGAAATAAGCTAAATTCTACTATTAATATATACTGGTAAGCATTAAGCACAAATATTGGCAGCTATGAAATTGTATATGCAAAATACTTATTTCTTTAACCCTCTTGCTGCGTAATTCTTCGCGATGAGCGTCTTTAAAAGAATTTTTAATCTTTTACACCGGTTCTTTAAAGGAGAATTTTTTTACTATCGTAATCGGGGGAAATGTCCTGATTAAATCAAAGTTTTCGCTAAAAAATAACTAGTGGGAATAACCAAATACTATTAATTAGATGGAAAAATGCATGCCCGAGAATATCTCGGGTTGCGCAGCGAGAGGGTTAAGCCGTAAAAGTAACTAAAATGCGACAAAAGAAAATATTTCCATCTATATTTTAAAGTTTGAATTTTTCAAAGTAAAATCTAAAACAAATCAGAAAATACCTATAATTATGCTTAAAATGATTTCAGTAACGGCTGAAATATTTTTACTGTCAAAAACTAAAGCTCGATAGAAACGTTTTATGAGTTTGTTTGATTTTTAAATATTTGCTTGCGTTCATTTATGTCTATTTGTATTGGCGTTCCATAAGTTATTGCACTCTCAGTTTTGATAATAATTGCATTCTTTAAAATATTCTGTTATTGTTGAAAAGTGTTTCAGAATCTATGCCTAATACAGAACTTTCTTTCTTGTTTCATTATGACGTGGGTTTTTTAAAATTCGTTCATTCGTTTCTTTGAATCTCTTTCTCGCATGATATCGCATTTTTAAAATGCAAAAGCAGTTGTGAATGTGAGATGAAAAAAAAAAAAAAGCAAAAAAAATCGATAACTGTTTTAACCGTTAAAGGCGCGATTTTTAATTTTATTTCAAAAAAATTATGTATGATTCTCTGAATAGGTTTATTATATAGAAAAAATAATGAAAAAAAATCCAAGATAATTTTTTCATATAATAAGTGAACTTTTTCTTCCATTGCACATCATCTGCAATATAAGAAAAAACTACTGTCGTGTGGCTGTTTTACGCTAAAGTAATGCAAATTAGTAAATACTTTAATAAGTATGTCTCCAAATACCTTATTTTATATAATTATTTATTTTATAAAACTTAATCTTTAATCTTTTAATTCCCAAAATAGAATACGTTATAGAAATTAATTATTTCAGAGAATCTGACTTTACACCAGAAAGTTTCAACGGGTAATTTTGGCTGAATTATTTAAATACGGAATGTATGTTTTTTTTTTAATTAATGCAATTTTGCTACATTATTATTCTATTATGAATTAGGTATATGCGAATTAAAAAAATATATACTTATTTCAAAACAGTGTTGTTTGCATACATGCAAAGCTGCGCACTAAAGGGTTAACCCTCACGCTGTGCAACCCGAAATTTTCACGGGCATGTATTTGTCCGTCTAATTAATCCTCCTTGATTATTTCCACCAGTTACCCTTTTTTTGTAAATTTTGCGTTATTTAATCTGTGTATTTTCCCGATTAAATTAGACAAAAATTTTTGTTTTAAAAAACCGGTGGAAAAAGAAGCTATTTTAATTATTTTGAAGCTATTTTAATAAAACAATTACGTAGCGAGGGGGTTAAAGGACTCAGAAATAAAAAAGAGCAAAATCTTGTCGTTATTATTTCATTGGTTTATAAACGCATACTTTACGAAAAAAGTAAATACAAAACGAGGTTCTATCAAACTTTATTGCATACGACAAATCGAAAGAATGAAATAATTATGTTATGGGCTTTTTTTAAATATCAGAGACAAGTCATATTTGAGAACAGAAATTACAAAATTGTAATTAACCCTCTCGCTCCGTAATTGTTTTATCAGAATAGCTTCAAAAATTGCGTACTTAATTCCTTCGCGAGGAGCGTCTTTTAAGAATTTTTATTCTTTTGCAACCGGTTTTCCAAAACAAAAATTTTCGTCTGATTTAATCGGGGAAAATGCTCCGATTAGATAAGGCAAAATTTACAATAAAAAGTAATTGGTGGGAATGATGAAGGCGGATTAATTAGACGGAGAAAATGGATACCCGATGAAATCTCGGGTTGCGCGAATTTTGCTATTTTTACTCTCGGGTTGAGCAGCGAGAGGGTTAAAGATTTTTGTCGGTGGTATTTTCTGAATCAATATATAAAATAAAAATGGCATTATTGTTTATTCATACAAGCATTTATGGATTATTTCTTATATAAGGTTCGTTGGGGTAACTGGACCCACGAGGTAACTGGACCATAGAATATTTTATAAAAAAAGCTGTTGATGTTTTTTAAGTTTTAGCTTTTGTGAAAATCCATCTTAATCTCTGCTTCCTAAAACAACGTGTGATAACTTAATCATAACTCTCACTTTGCTGTGATAGGTTGTCAAAAAATATATTTCTTTTTTTAGAAAACAGCGTCAATATGATTGAATTTCCTCGGCTTTTTATTAAATACCGTAAATACTTTTATTAAACAATCTTTTTTTTTTAAAGATTAGGCATAGAACTGCATTAATATTATTAGGCATCTATACATATTTACTTCATGTTTCAAATGTATGCCCGGTGTCCCAGTTACCCCATAAATATTTCAAGAATGGGATAAGTGGGACATGTATCCGGAGTAACTGGACCATGCTGGATCCAGTTACCCCAACAGTTATATAAAAAAAATTGAGTTTCTCTTACTACGGGAAATAAATTTCCCCATTGTTTTTTGCTCACAATAAAGAAAACTATAGAATACCTTATTAAAATTACGTAATAAAATTTAAAAAAAAAGCATATTGGATGGTATCAAACCAAATTTCTCGACCGCTTGAGAGGCGGTGATGCCGTTATGGAATCAAATTATTTTAATCCCTAATTGCCACATTTGGCACCGGGATTTTATAATGAAAATTTCACCTTTATTAAGTACGCGAAAATATACTTTTACTTGTTTGCAAATAGATTCTCTTGTAAATACTGGTGTCATTAAATTATTTCAACATTTTACGAATGCAAGTACATTGCTCCTGAAAATGAGATAGCGAAACCTTGAAATTGTACGATACAGTACCGGAGTCGCATTCTATAGGGAAACTTTTATTGTTCCTACCACTATTTTGAAAATAATATCTTCATCTCACCTCTTTTTATAATATGTTAAATAAAATCATCATGAAGGTAACTCATTAAGGGTTCTGGTAGGAACAATAAGATTTTCCCTGTATAATGCGGCTCCTGGATACAGATAAAATACTTAAGTGCTTACGTAGCCGTTTGTTCAAAGATTTATCTTGCGATTTTTTTCCATAAAATACCCATGTGACTTTTATACTTATTACCTATACTAAATTGCATATGTTCTTACTTAATTTTTATGTTTTTTGGTATAAATAAATCTAATATTTTCACTTTTAGTGCTTTTGTAGACACGTTGACCTCAAAGGTTTCACTTAAAACGGTCTTTATTTGATATATAATTTACATGATCTGCCGGGTTTAAATTTTTTTAAGTTGTTTACACATTTTCAAAGAGGATCTGATATCCATATGAAAAAAAAAATAAATAAATAAAGGCGTGTGGAACTTAGACCCTCGTGGTCCACTTACCCCATTTTCATGGGGTAACTGGACCCATGAGGAAAGAAAGGTGAAATATGCATTTTTTTTTTTTTAATATTAAAATGTAATTTTGAGCATTTCTGTCTTATAAAGGAAACCTAACTGAACACATTTACAGACGTTCAGACACAACATTCAAATGAACATTAGCTTTTTGAAGCTGAATTTTCAGAAGCTCCAGAGTAACATTGTAAAATCCTGGCCCAGTTGCCCCAACTAACCTTATAGTAGTGTATTCTTTAAGCGATAGTATTATTTTTTTCCATTGGAAACTGCATAGTTACCTAGCTTTACGCTTTTTTAAAAGAATTTTTGGGAAAAAAATAGCTCTTCCTTAACACGAAAATTTAGCAAAAAATAAGCCAATTGTTTCTATTAATATATACTGGTCGGTAAAAATATTAATTTTTGAAACCGTAAAATTGTATATGAAAAATATGTTTTATCTAAATCATAAATTAATTGAATTTCGACAAAAGATATATTTCCTTTTGTTTATTTATTTATTTTTTTTAGTTTGAATTTTCCAAAGAAATTTTTTTTTTAATCATAAAATACATATCACTATGTTTAAAATGAGTATAGTAATGTTTACAGTATTTTTAGTGTTAAAAACAAAAGCTCGATAGAAAAGATTTTTGTGCTTATTAAAATTTTTTGTTATTTTGTTATTTTTAAAAGTTCTTATTTTTATTTTTTTTATATTAAATTTGTTTTTGTTTATTTAAATCGTTGTTTCATAAGTTACTGCACTCTTAGCTTTTCATAATAAGAATATTCTTAAGGTGACAAGGGACCTTAAAAACTATAAAAATCAATTTTTTATTTTTTGTAAATTTCACTTTAAATATTATTCAAAGGTACACGATATACATTATGGCATGCATTTATCACAAATAAAAAAAAAAAAATAATTTTTGAGAAAAAAAATGGAATTTTAAGCGTTTTAGAAATTTTCGAAATAACCCCTGTACGTTGCATATCAATGAAAATCCCCAATATTTTTTATAAAATTTGGTTTATATATATATAAATAATGCTATGCGTCGAATTTTATTTATTTCAATATAAAGGTTTAAAAAATAATTCAATTTTTTTTTTAAATTTTTTCGAAAAAATTTCAGAATTTTCCAAAATTTTTTAACCTTTATATTCAAATACATAAAATTCAATGCACAGTTTTATTTATATATATAAACCAATCTTTCATAAAAAATATTGGGGATTTTCATTGATATGGAATACGCAGGGGGCATTTCGAATATTTCTAAGACTAAGCATAAAATTTCATTTTTTTCTAAAAATAATTTTTTTAACTTTTTTTTGAAATAAATGCATGCCATAATGCATATAATGAACCCTTGAGTAATATTTAAAGTGAAATTTACAAAAAAAAAAAAAAAAAAAAAAAAAAAAAAAAAAAAAAAAAAAATGAAAATTGGAAAATTTTCGAAAAAATGAATTTTTTTTTTTTTTTTTTAACCTTTATATTCAAGTATATAAAATTAGATGCACAGTATTATTTATATATATAAACGAAACTTTTCTAAAAAAATATTGGGGATTTCCATTGATATGGAACGCGCAGGGGGCATTTCGAAGATTTCTAACACGAAGCGCATAAAATTCCATTTTTTTTTTCTCAAAAATAACATTTTTTAAAAAAAATTTCGTGATAAATGCATGCCATAATTCAAATATTGTACATTTGAATAATATTTAAAGTGAAATTTACAAAAAAAAAAATGATTTTTCAGGTTTTCAAGGTCCTTTGTCCCCGTAAGAATATTCTGTTATTGTTGGAAAGTGTTTAAGAATCTATACCACATGCATTATTTTCTTTGAATAGGACATGGATTTTTTAAATTCTTTAACTTATTTCTTTGAATCTCTTTATTACAAGATATCGCTTTAAAAATAAAAGCAGCTGTGAATGAGAGAAAAAAAAATATATCGATAATTGTTTTTAAAAACTCAGAAATAAAATGAGCAAAATCTTGTCTTTATTATTTTGTTCGTTTTTAAATGTGTAATTTTCAAAAGAAGGAAATAACGAGATTCTATAACACTTCATTGCATACGACAATTTGAAAGAATGAAATAATTATGTTATTGACTTTTTTTAAATGTCAGAGGCAAGCCATATTACAGAATGAAAATTACAAAATTTTAATTAAAAAAATTTATGTTCTCTATTCTTTTTCTGAATCAATATATAAAATAAAAATTGCATTATTCTTTATCCATTTACCGATTATTTATTTGATAGTTATATATTCTTTAAGCGATAGTATTATTTTTTTTTTCATTTTAAACTGCATAGTTACCGAGTTTATGCTTTTTTTTACTAATGTTTGAGAAAGAAAAATGTATTATTTAACGCGAAAATTTAGTATGAAATAAATCAAATTTTTCTATTAATTTCTATTAATCAAATTATTAATTAAATCAAATTCTATTAATTTTTATTAATCAAATTTTTCTATTGCACTCTGGCCGGGATTTTTTTTTCTTTGAAGCTGTAAAATTGTACATGCAAAATATGTATTTATCTATGTCTAGAATTGTATTCTGACAAAAGAAATATTTCCTTTTAATTTTTTAAAATTTTGAACTTTCCGAAGAAAATCTAAAACAAACGATCGCAGTTTAATATAAAATGTATAAAAAAAAGGCAATTTGGAAAACGATTTTTTTCAAGACTAAAATTTAAGACATAAAAAATCGCACGGAATTGATCATACATTACGTACACCATGAATTAAACATTAACAGTGTTATTACACGTAAAAATTGCAAGCCAAAAATATCACCTGCGACCCGTCAGATTTCATGAAACTTAAGTATTATCCACCTGAAACTTACGTAAATATCAAGCATTTCACTGGCTGTTCGGTAAAAGGCTTTTTCCATCGTCAAATTTCCAAGAAATCTGACGGCCCATTTTAAATGAAATTTCATTCTTAAACTTTTAAACATCCGACAATATTAATTTTTACACCGTCGGATAGAGAAAAAAATCTACTTTTAAATGCAATTTGTTTGAAAGCTGTATCTCAATTTGTTTCTGAGTTATTAATTTTTTTTGTAGTTTTTATTACTTTTTTGTCATAGTGGCAACAGAAAGTATCCATCGTTGTTGCAATTAAAGGGAAATACAGATTACTGTATGGGCCAATCAGAAAACGAATAAATTGCGGATTAAACCAATGAAAACGTTCAGATATACTTTTGATTTCCCATCCTGACGAGAACAATAACCATTTTTCCAAATGATTAAAAAAAAGAATCATAAAATACGTGTTTATGTTTAAAATTAGTTTTGCAATGTTAAAAATATTTTTACTGTTTAAAATAAAAGCTCAACAGAAAAGGTTTTTGCATTTGTTTATTTTTTAAAATTTTGTTATAATTTGTTTTTGTTAATTTGTATTGTTGTATAATAAGTTACTGCAGTCACAGCCAATAATAATATTTTAAACAATATTCTGTTATAGTTTAAAAGTAATTCATAATGTATGCCTGATACATAATTCTCTATCTTGTTTCAATATGACATGGATAATATCTTTACAGTACTCAGAAAAAATAAGAGCAAAATCTTGTCTTTATTATTTTGTTCGTTTACAAATGCATAATTTACGAAACAAGAAAATACAAAACGAGATTATATCACACTTCATTGCATACGACAAATCGAAAGAATCAAATAATTATGTTATTGACTTTTTTTTTAATGTCAGAGGTAAACCATATTTGAGAACTGAAATTACAAAATTTTAATTAAAGGTTTTTATGTTCTTTTTTCTCAATCAATACAAAAGATAAAAATAACTACATTGTTTATTCATACAAACGTTCATCGACTGTTTATTTGATAGTTGTGTGTTCTTTAACCCCTTGAAGGGCACGGGTATATTATACGTACCACTTAATTTTAATTAATAAATCGCACATATGCACAAGAATTTTAACACTAATTTTCTTCTTCATATAATGTACTTGAAGATAAGCGTTTACTTATTTGCATGTAATTTTTCACTGTAAAACCTGGTGGCAATCAATCATTTTAACATTTTTGCATCATAAGTACCCTACCTCTGAAAGGGATAACCCGTTGAGGGGTGGTGGGATAAAATATTTCCCACCTAATTTAAACCAGATTCTCACCAGAAAATTTTTACAAAATTTTATATTTTTAACTTTGGAGGAAAATTGTCGGATATTGCTTTTCCTTATTTAAAAATAAAACTTTTCGATTATTCCGGTGAGAATTCAATATTTAGAGTCATTTTTTGCTTGCCCCTCAAGGGGTTAAGAGATAATGTTACTTATTTTTTCTGTCATTGGAAACTTCATAGCTATCAACATTTACGTTTTTTTTTTTTTTTTTTTTTTTTTTTTTTCCCAGTATTTGCGAAAGAAAAAAAATCCTCTTTAACGCAAAAATTTAATTTAAAATAAGCCAGATTTTCTTATTAATATCATGGAACTATTAATAAAGAGGAACTGACATATTCTTAAAATAGTGAAGCTTCAACTATAACCACTTTCGCAAGGTCTGATTAGCTCCAGTGAAAACTTCCACCAGTAAATTTACATAGAAATTTTCTCCGTATTTAAAAGCCCTATTTATACGAAATTTCAGTCATAAATAATGGCAGAAGCATATTTTCAATTCTACTGGTGTAAGTTTACTTTGACGGTAGTCAGACCCTTCGTTTCCGCCATATTGTGACAACCAGTGAAATAAACTTACCTTTTTAACAGTCAAACTGACTCCGTAAAAACAAATAGAAGTTTTTTACATATTTCTGATAAAATATTTCCATGAATAAGACTATTAAATAAGGTAAAATTTTCTATTCAATTTTACTGGTGGAAGTTTGCCCCGGCGGTAATCAGAAACTGTTGATCTGATTTAGAGGAAACAGACGCCATCTTGTGATAACCACCTCAGTTACTTCACTCGCAACTGGTATACAGTATACTATAAGTATCCTCCTTATTATTCATAACTCCTACACTGCTCGGAAAAAACATAAATTTTGGAAGCGGTAAAACTGTACATTCAAAACTTTTATTTACCTAAGTAAATTGAATTCAGACAAAGGAAATATTTATATGTATATATATTTTTTTTTTGAATTTTCGAAATTAAAATTAAAAAAATTCTTAAAATACGTACAGTTATTACTTTCTTCTATCTTGACAAGAAGAAAGTATTGGTTTCATGAAAATTTTCGAATTCCAGTTTTCGGGGGATTTACACGTTTTATGGGTCAGAGATTCCAAAAAACATGTTTTTACAAAATGTCTGTCTGTGAGTATGTCTGTCTGTCTGTCCGCCTGTCTGTCTGTCCGTCTGTCTGTCTGTATGTGACACATATTTTGTGGGCGCTCTATCTCAAGAACTAATACACGGAATTTAATAAAAATTTATATTCAGGTAGTCCCTGATATAGGTTGGTTCTGATTAGTTTTTGGTGTAAATCGCCCTGCAGGTGGCGCTGCTATGTAGCATTTTGCAGGATTTCCGCAAAAGCTCTATCTCAAGAACTAATGCACGGATTTTTATAAAACTTCAGATTCCGTTAATCCTTGATATGAATTGGGGCTGGTAACGTTTTGGTGCAAATCGCCCAACAGATGGCGCTGCTATGCTGCATTTTGCAGCATTTACACGATTTTCGTAATAGCTCAATCTCAAGAAATAATGCACGGATTTTCATCAAACTTCAGATTCAGTTAGTGCGTGACATGCATTGACGTTTTACCCCTTGTGGTGTAAATCGCTCAACAGGTGGCGCTGCTATGCTGCATTTTTTGAAATTTCCGCAATAGCTCTATCTCAAGAACTAATGCTTGGGATTTCAACAAACTTCAGATTCAGGTATACCTGAATATGAATTAGTGCTGTTTATGTTTTGGTGTAAATCGCTCAACAGGTGGCGCTGCCATGCAGCATTTTTCACGATTTCCACAATAGCTCAATGTCCAGAACTAATGCACGGATTTTCAGGAAACTTCAGATTCTGTTAGTCCTTGACATGAATTGATGTTTTGCACCTTTTCGTGTAAATCGCTCAACAGGTGGCGCTGCTGTGCTGCAATTTTGTGATTTCCACAATAGCTCTAGCTCCAGAACTAATGCACCGATTTTCATCAAATTTCAGATTCCGGTATACCCTAATATGAGTTAGTGCTGTTTGTGTTTTGATGCAAATCGCTCAACAGGTGGCGCTGCTATGCTGCATTTTTCAGAATTTCCCCTACAGCTCTATCTCAATAAGTAATGCACGAATTTTCATCAAACTTCAAATTCAGGTATACTTTGATACGAACTGGTTCTAAATTGATGTAATTTCTTTTACTATTTAAATGATTTAATTGACGTGATTTATATAGAAGAAAGTTTTGTGATGGCCACAACATACTAGTTTTTAAAATGAGTTTAGTAATGTTTGAAATATTTTTAGTGTTTAAAAGAAAATATCGAAAGAAAAGATTTTTGTGTTTGTTTGTTTTTTAAATTTTTGTTTTGATTTCTTTTTGTTTATCTGTATTGTTGTTTAATAAGTTACTGCACACTCATCTTTTGATAATAATAATATTTTTAATAATATTCTGTTATTGTTGCAAAGTGTTTCAAAATTTTTGCCTCATGCATAATTTTCTTTTTTGTTTCAATATGACATGCATTTTTAAAATTCGTTCACTCATTTCTTTGAATTTCTTTCTTACATGACATCGCATTTTAAAAATACCAAAGCAGCTGCTAATCTTTGAATCTCTGCGATTCAAGATGTCGACTTTTTCTGTAAAATTTTAGTGATATCCGGCGGGCCACAGTTGACCACCCCTGCTTAACCCTCTCGCTGCGTAATAGTTTTATCAATATAGCATAAAAATTTGCGCATTTAACACTAGAACCCCCATAGCGGTCATTTTGACCGGTAAAAAACGAAAATATTTCGATTCAAACAATAATTTCTTTTCTAAAATAAGTTAAATATGTACCATGGAGAAATGAGTTAAATAAATAAGTTAAATAGTATTAAATAAAAATTCTGCTGTAAAATAATTTTATAACACTTGAGTAAAATTTCCGGCGGTTCTATTGTTAACTCTTTCCGGCTCAGGCAATTTTTGTTGTAAAATGATGAAATGATTGACTGACACCGGAATTTTAAAACGACTTTTTTAGATATTAGAAACATGTCACTTTACATGTTGATTGGAAAAGTAAAATTTTACTAACATATTCTTGGTGCCGTTCGTAAGTTTGGAATTAAAATTAGGTATCACGACCCGGGCACACTGTGCCGGAAAGGGTTAATTCCTTCGCGACGAGCATCTTTTAAGAATTTTTATTCTTTTGTCGCTGGTTATTCAAAACAAAAATTTTGGTCTGATTTAATCGGGAAAATGCTCCAATTAGATAAGGCAAAATTTACAATAAAAAGTAACTGGTGGGAATGATCAAGGCGGGTTAATTAGACGGAGAAAATGCATACCCGATGAAATCTCGGGTTGCGCCAATTTTGCTAGTTTTACGTTGCTCGAGAAACTCTCGGGTTGCGCAAAGAGAGGGTTAAACCGCCTAATTCTCGCTCCCGTCATATTCACGGGCTGTGTCTTTTTTTATTCAGATTCTTTTATTCCCATCAGTTTTATAAAATGCTTTATTATGGCTTTTTAAACAGCTTTAGTATCGTATCATTTTAAATAAGGTGAATAATTCTTCTCAAAAAAGTGGTGTCAATAAGAAATATGAATTTTTATACCGTAATTTAATGCGACCGTTGAGGGGTTAGCCCCTTGAGGGGCAAGCAATTGCGTTTTCGTAATGCTGAATTCACACCGGAAAATTTGAAAAATTTTATTTTAGAATAAGGAAAAGCAATTTTGCGTCCTTTTTCCACCAAAGTTAGAAAATTAAAATTTTATAAAATTTTTCTGGTGTAAATCTTCATTAATCGTAGGTGGGATAAAATATATCCCGCCGCCCCTCAAAGGGTTAAAGAAGTCAGAGATAAAAAGTGCAAAATCTTGTCTTTATTATTTTGTTCGTTTAAAAACGCATAATTTACAAAAAAAAAAAAAAAAAAAAAAAGAGAGAGAGAGAGAGAGAGAAAAGGAAATTACAAAACGAGAATGTACCACATTCATTGCTTACGAAAAAATAAGAAGAATGAAATTATTATTATTATTATTATTTATGATAGAGGCAAGCCATATTTGAGAACTGAAATTAGACAGCTTTAATGAAATTCTTTTTCAATCAATATTTAAAATTAAAATTGGCATATTATTTATTTATACAAATACTTATCGGCTATTTATTTGATAGTTGTGTACTCTTTAAGTGGCAATATTGTGGATTTTTTCCCCCTTAGAGTTACCGAATTTTTTGCTTTTCTAACAACTATTGCCCCTCCAGTGGCCGAGAGGATCTGCTCTCGAAGCTGGTAGACGGGAGGTGGCGGGTTCGATCCCAATCGCGCCCGTCGGCCTAATCGTTCGGAGTTTTCGTGGTTTTCTTCGAACCTTGGTTCTTCAAGCGTTAATACGGGTTAGGCTCCCTTAGAAAGATCCCCACGAAGGGCACTCCCCCCTTTAGGGCCTATATCCTCGTGTTGATAATTGACCGACATAAATACAACCAACCAACCAACCAATCTAACAACTATTTGAGAAAAAAAATATCTTCTTTAACACTAGAACTACCGTGAGCCATTATATTCACGGGTGCCATAAATATATGTTTCAGTTCAAACCAGAAATTTGATAATGAAATAATTTTAAGAAATAATTTAAAGAAAAAGCTTAAATAGTAAAGTAAAACTGTCTTATATCAAAATTCTGGTGGAAATACTTTAATAAAACTTGACTCAAATTTCCGGTAGTTCTTGTGTTAACCTTTTCAGTCAGGTGACTCTTACACAAATTTTATTCGGTAGGCAGCACTTTCTTAAAGGAAGTTACCTTCAATTACACAATTTCGAAAATGCTGTAACTGAATAAGACAAAATAATGCTAACTGTAGTTTCCTTTACTGCTGTTGCCAAAAGCAAATTTTGCGTAGAAAGACGCTCCGGAGCAATGTTGCTAGTGGGCTACTTTTTTAAAATTCAGATTTATTGATTGGCACACTTTTGCGGAAATGGTAAAATTAATCTTGTTTTAACCTTAATTAACATGTATATGTCAGTAAATCAGGTTAAATGAGCCTAATTTTACTATTTCAAAAAAGTGGTGCCAATCAAGAAAGCTGAATTTTAAACAAGTGGGTAAGTGTGATCACAGATCGCACAGAGGGTTTCGTTTAATATTCCTTTCAAAACACTTTATCCTTTTGAAAAATCTGTTAGTTTCACATTTCGCAACCAGGGGCGCACTCTATTATAAGAAAACCTCTATCCGAACGAAACTCCGTTTTACATACTATCCGTAGATATATTAGTCGAGGGGATTGGACCCATAGCACACGAGATAAGTAGGCGCCCCTGGCGGTATAAAGTGGAACTAAAATATGTAAGGCTATGGTGCATAATATGAAAGTATTGTCAAAGGGGTGTCGGCAAAAGTTGGAAAAGTGCTCCTCGGGTGAAAAGGGCGGAGGTTAGAAAAATTGCTTAAAATACACAAGTTAGAGCCCGGGGGAGTAAATAATATAAGACTTTTCGAAAATTTTATGATTTGTCGTGTGGTCTGAAGCATTCAGCTATACGTATGCAAAAATTCATGTCTCCAACTTCATTAGAGGCTGTCTTAGAAAGAATTGCTTAAAATACATATGTGGTAGCTAAAAGGGTTAAACGTAACTTTTTCAAGATTTTATGATTTGTCGCCTGGCATCAGGTGTTCTGCTACAAGTATTCAAAATTTCAAATCTGCAATTTAATAAAGGGATCTATTAGAAAGAATTGCTGAAAATACGCATGTGGGAGCCCAAAGGGTTAAATGTACGACTTTTTCGAAATTTTATGACTTGCCGCATGATGGTGTGAAGCTATAAGTATGCAAAATTTCACGCCTCCAAACTAAATAGGGTCTCACTTAGAAAGAATTGTTTAAAATACCCATGTGGGAGCGCAAAAGGTTAAATGTACGATTTTTTCAAAATTTTATGATTTGTCGTTTGATGTGAGGTGCTCAGCTATAGGTATGCAAAATTTCACGCCTCCAACCTCATTAGGGGCTCACTTTGAAAGAATTGTTTAAAATACACATGGGGTAGCCCAAAGGGTTAAATGTACGATTTTTTCAAAATTTTATTATTTGTTGTTTGATGTGAGGTGTTCAGCTATAAGTATGCAAAATTTCACGCCTCCAACCTAATTAGGAGCTCACTTAGAAAGAATTGTTTAAAATACACATGTGGGAGCCAATGGGGTTAAATATATGACTTTTTCAAAATTTTATAGTTTGTCGTTTGATGCGAGGTGTTCAGCTATAAGTATGTAAAATTTCACGCCTCCAACCTAATTAGGGGCTCACTTAGAAAGGATTGTTTAAAATACACATGTGAAACCACAAAGGGTTAAATTTACAACCTTTTCAAAATGTTATGATTTGTCGTTTGATGTGAGGTGTTCAGCTATAAGTATGCAAAATTTCACGTCTCCAACCTAATTAGAGGCTCACATCGAAAGAATTGTTTAAAATACACATGTGGGAGCCCAAAGTGTTAAATGTACGACTTTTTCAAAATTTTAGCATTTGTAGCATGATGTGTGGTGTTCAGCTATAAGTATGCAAAATTTCAAGTCTCCAACATGTATAGTTTCTGAGAACGGGCTCTGTGACGGACAGACAGACAGACAGAGGAGCGAGACGAATAGGGAGGGTTTCGTCAGATGAACGAAACCCTAAAAAGTAGCCCACTGGCAACACGGATTTTGAGTCAGGCCGTTGCCACTGAAACACACAAGGCCTGAGGACACGAGTTGTGACGTCATCACTAATCGACCGACTTCTCACTAGTGTTAGAATTCACACTGGAAAATGTTGAATAGCAATTTTCTTTTATTTTATTTGTGGAATAACTATCATCTGATAAAACAATAATAACTATTTAAACTTACTGGTGAGAATTTGGAGTATACCAATAAAAAATCAACCAGATGCGAAAACACTGAAGGATTCCGCATTTGGCTGAATTATTATTTAACCCCTTAATTCTCGCTCCCGTCATATTCTCGGGCTGTGTCTTTTACTCAAATTGTTTGATTCCCACCAGTTTTATAAAATAGTGAAATTGGCTATATTTTAGTATCATTTTTCCTGTCATTAAATAAGGTGAATATTTCTTTTTCATAAAACTGGTGCTAATAGGCAATTTGAATTTTTAAACCGTAATTTAATTCGAGCGTTAAGGGGTTAAGGATTCCGAATTCTCACCAGTAAGTTTAAATAGTTATTATTGTTTTATAAGATGATAGCTATTCCACAAATAAAATAAAACAAAATTGCTATTAAAGATTTTCCAATGTGAATTCCAACACTAGTGAGAAGTCGGTCGATTAGTGATGACGTCACAACTCGTGTCCTCAGGCCTTGAGTGTTTCGGTGGCAACGGTCAGGCTCGGGTTGGATCGCAACGTGTAAACCCATTAACCGGCAAAACTATAAAGTAGGAATTTTCAAATTTCTTGTTGAAAGTAGTTTGCCACCACAAATTCAGTAAAGTAATTTTCTCTTTATTTAAACAGCAAAATGTCTGTCAATAAATAAAGTAATTTTTTTTTGTAATTTTTAAATAGTTGTGGCAAAGTAATTAATTTAATCATGAGCAATTTTTTTTTTACTGTTGCGTGAACGCAACACCAGCGGGTAATGGGTTAACGTGAAAATTTAGAATCAATTAAGCCAATTTTTTTTCTTACTATACCGTCGGTAGCATGCCAAAATATACAAAATGAAATTTTCATATTGGATAGTTTGACTTGGTACAAACGTTAGAGTGGAAGGGAAAATAATCATAAATTTTGGAAGCTGTAAATGTTGTACCTGCTAAATATTTATTTATCTAAATTATATATTAATTAAATTCCGATAAAAGTAATATGTCACCTTTTTTTTTTTTACTTTATGTTTAAAATGAGTTTATTAAAGTTTAAAATATTTTTACTGCTAAAAACAAAAGCATGGTAGAAAAGATTTTTCCCTCTTTTCATTAAAAAATAATTGTTTCAATTTGTTTTTGTTTATTCGTATTGTTGTTTAATAAGTAACTGCGCTATGTGCTTTTGATAAGAATTAATTTTTTAATAAAATTTTGTTACTGCTGGAAAGCATTTCATAATCTATGCCTCATCCATAATTTTCTTACCTATTCCAATATCACATGGATTTTTAAAATTCGTTAACTTATTTCTTTGAATCTTTTTCTTACATGATATCGCATTTTAAAAATCAAAAGCAGCTGTGAATAAGTAAAAAAAAAAAAAAAAAAAGAGCCTAAACATGGATAATTGTTCTAAAGAATTCAGAGATAAGAAGAGCGAAATCTTGTCTTTATTATTTTCTTCGTTTATAAATGTATAATTAAAAAAAAAAAAAAAAAAAAAAAAAAGAGAGAAAAGAAATCCAAAATGATGTTCTTTCACACTTCATTGCACACGACACATCGAAGAAATTAAATAATTATGCTATTGACTTTTTTTACATTTCAATTTCAAGCCGTATTTAAGAACCGAAATTACAAAATTTTAATTAAAGATTTTTACGTTCTTTTTTTAAAAATTAATATAAAAAGTAAAAATGACATTATTGTTAATTCATACAAACTTTTATTGATTATTTACTTGATAGAAGTGTATTGCTTAAGTGATAGTATTTTTTTTTTTTTTTTTTCGTTGGATATTGCAAAGGTACCGCGTTTTACGCTTTTTTTTCAGAAAGAAATATACCTTCTGTAACCCTTAAATACATGAATTATTCTTTTAGAATTGTGTTTTTTTTTATTTTTATATTAAGGATTATACACCAGAAATCTTAAGATAGATTTTTAACTTTTTTTAGTAGCTATTTTTGTAATAGTTAGAGGATTAATATTTCTATATAAATATAGTGGTTGTAAGAACTTAATTTATGTATTAAAAAATAAATAAAAAGGTGATGGAAATTTACATCACTATGCATTTAAGCGTTAACACGAAAATTTAGGATGAAATAAACCAATTTTTTCTATTAATATATACTGGAAACTAATGACCATAAAATTTGGAAACTGTAAAACTGTACATGCAATATATTTATTTATCTAAGACATAAATTAATTAAATACGAGAAAAGAAATATTTCCTTCTACTAATTTTTTTTAATTTTCCGAAAGTAAAATTAAAAAAAAAATTATAAAATAAGTATTATCTATGTTTAAATGAGTTTAGTAATGTTTAAAATGTTTTTACTGGTGAAAACAATAGCTCGGTAGAAAAGATTTTTGTCTCTGTTCATTATTTAAATTTTTGTGTTAATATTTTAACTCAGTTAATTGCTATTGATGTTCCAACTTTGAACTCAATTTACTCCAAATCTAAATTTTTTCATTTGTATCCCTCGTTTCTGCAAACGAACTTGCTTTATTATTTGCTATTAGATAATAATAAGAAAATTTCTGTAAATACTGGCGTCCAGAGCATGTGGAGCTCGAATTTACACAATAGTAGGGCACTTTAATTTACTAAATTACAAATTACAAAATTTACCGATTTGCAATTTACAAAATTTAACAAAATTACGGCAGCACTAGTGCTGAGTGACAGTCATCTCTCAAGTGCAAAGGGTTAACTGTTTTAAAATGTTCAAAAATGCAAAGAACAAAACATTTTTAACACTGTTTCTTTTTTTTATATATACAAATGGATATCGAATTTATAAAAGAAAAAAAAATAAGGAAAAAGAGATACTAATCTATATATATAAAAGAAAGTCTGTATTTTGTATTAATCAACGCGCAGCCTAAACTACTGAACCTAAAATCTTGGAATTTGGGCAAAAATTACTTCTTATGACATAGAGTGCCGCTAAGAAATGGTTTTCCAAAACTCCGCCCCTAAGGGGGGTAAAAAAAGGAACGAACATAAAAAAATCCTTAAAAATCTGATTTTATAGTTAGTTTTCAACTGATGACATATTTTGGTGTATTTTTGTAAGCTGAATCGAATTGTACTAACCAAACTCTTTTAAGTCCAATAGTCCGTGTGATATTTCATATTTTTCTAATTTGGCGACGTCTTTGGCGCCAAATCCTCGAAATATCGAGTATTGCAAGGGATAATTCATCCATATTCATTCATATTGTAAATCCGTCACTATAGCAACGGAAGAAATTCAAATTAAATATTTTTGTTAATTCTTTTAGTTAAGAAATTAAAACGGCTATATGAGTTTGAAAAAAATAAATTACAAATATGTTGAAAAAAAAAAGAAAAAATACATTGATTTTATTTAAAATACAAGGAAGCGATCCACTTAGAAATTAACATTATAAAACGAAAATATTTAAAAATGAAAGCAATGTTTGTACGACTTTAAAAATTTTGTGGTACTTACATCCGGCCCATGTCAGATACAACTGCGCCAAACATGGCAATTACATTAATTACAGCAACCCTTATTTTTTGTCCATTTGATAGTTTATTTAGTATAGTTTTAAATTAATTTTATTATTATAATTTTTGAAATTATAGTTTATAGTACGTAGTTTTATGTTATATATTTTACTTATTTATTTACTTAAAACAATTTGCCATTTTTATCAAGGTTATGTATTTCAGAATGTTAAATTACTTTTTTGAACGTAATTGGCAAACGATAAACAAGACTGGCAATTGTCAACCATTTTTGGCGATTTATCTCATGGTCCGAATAATGCGCAAGTATTACTTTTTTCAATGGAAGAAATTGGAATTGAAATAATACATCGCGATTTATCACTTGCTCCTGGATAAGAAGAAAAAATGGGTACTTTTATGTCAGCCGTATCCGTATGTAAATATCGCCATTAGCATTTAAAAAATTGCCAATAGCAGTAGTTACATTTCGCGTATGTAAATTAAAAACAATTCTTTGTTTTAAGTTATGGCAAAATTTCCAATTGTTTTACTTTTCATCTTTTTCAATGACATTAGTGTAAAGTATGTATTATAAATGAAATGATTTTATTTTGAATGAAAATAATAAAATAAGAATAAGATATGGAAACAATCCTTATTTATTTAGTACTTGCGCCCGGCTAACATAAAACTATCACAAAAGCCATATATTCACCTTTCTTTGGGTAGTTGTTCATGGAATTTCTGGTTAATTTTCCGTAATCGGATACTTCTTCAATCGGTGTATTAATTACAATGTTGAAAGCATCGTTTATGTATGAAGCGAAAACTTCATGATGCAGTGGATGCATTGTAATATGCATATTTGGGAGTTTACATAACTATTACAGAAAATCGTATCATCATCATCGTCTACTACATATTTAAAACGGAAATTTGCATTTTATTCCTATTCTTTTTAATATTTTGATAGGGTATGCCACTATTACTTTGGTAACGTTTTTGGAACGGTTTTTATGCATACACACAGTGTTCTACGTTGCTTAGTTTTAGTTATAGAGCTATTGGAAAAGCTATACAGAGAGGTGAACGCAATTATGAAAGATACATCTACTGTAATTATGTAAAATGCAAATTTGCTTTTCCTTCCACCCGTTTATAATTTGTCTTTTGCTGGATGTATTTTGATGGGACTTACACTGTTAGTTAGATTATTTTTTGTGGATGGTTGGTACTTCTCGCATGGATGGTACTTCTCTGTAACGAAGTTTTCTTCTGGGTTATTCTTTTTCTGAAGCACAAACTTGGCAACAAATCAGATTGCAGAAAATTAGATTACAAGAGATCCAAAACTAGGTGAATCCGAATGTGAAAGATTACCTTTTATTTAAAGTTCTACTGAAAGTATTTTGATTGGAGTTGCACAGTTAGGTAATATTAGAGATTGTTGCAATATTTGAAACGTCATTTTACATTTTTACTTTCTTCTATCTTTACAAGAAGAAAGTATTGGTTTCATGAAAATTTTCGAATTCCAGTTTTCGACGGATTTACACGTTTTATGAGTCAGAGATTCCAAAAAACATGTTTTTACAAAATGTCTGTCTGTGAGACTGTCTGTCTGTCTGTGAGTCTGTCTGTCTGTCTGTCTGTCTGTCCGTCTGTCCGTCTGTCCGTCTGTCTGTCTGTCTGTCCGTCCGTCTGTCTGTATGTGACACAAATTTTGTGGGCGCTCTATCTCAAGAACTAATGCACGAAATTTCACAAAACTTCATATTTAGTTAGACCTTGATATAAACTGGAACTGATTAGTTTTTGGTGAAAATCGCCCAAAAGGTGGCGCTGCTATGCGGCATTTTTAACGATTTCTGCAATAGCTGTATCTCAAGAACTACTGCACGGATTTTCATAAAACGTCAGATTCAGTTAGTCCAGGATATAGTTTGGTGCTGATTACTTTTTTGTGAAAATCGCCCAACAGGTGGCGCTGGTATGCCGCATTGTTCATGATTATCGCAATAGCTCTAACTCAAGAAAAAATGCACGAATTTTCATCAAACTTCAGATTCAGTTAGTCCCTGATATAAATTATTGCTGCTTAATTTTTGGTGCAAATCGCCTGACAGGTGGCGCTGCTGTGCTGCATTTTTCACGATTTCCACAAGAGGTGTATCTCAAGAACTATTGCACGGATTTTCATCAAACTTCAGATTTAGTTAGTCCTTGACATGAATTGATGTATAAATTAGTGCTGTTTAATTTTTGGTGTAAATCGATCAGCAGGTGGCGCTGCTATGCTGTATTTTTTGCGATTTCCGCAATAGCTTTATCTCAAGAACTAATGCTTGGATTTTCAACAAATTTCAGATTCAGGTATACCTTGATATCGTTTAGTGCTGTTTACTTTTGGTGTAAATCGCTCAACAGATGGCGCTGCTATGCTACATTTTTTTCAGAATTTCCGTTATAGCTCTATCTCAAGAACTAATGCACGAATTTTCATCCAACTTCAAATTCAGATATACTTTGATATGAATTGGTGCTAAATCGTTGTTATTTTCTGTACTATTTAAATGATATAATTGACGTGATTTATATAGAAGAAAGTTTTGTGATGGCCACAACATACTAGTTAGTTATGGAGCTATGAGGAAAGTTCTCAGTGGTGTAGTTGAAAAAAAAGTAGGATATAATCTACAGGCAGAGGGTATATATTAGAGAGTATATATGTTATAGCTATGGAGTGCTGAGTTTCTAAAAAATTCCAGAAGGTCTACGGCGTATAGTCTATGCTACATTCCTGAAAATTCTTCAATCATGTTAACTTGATTATGAAAGCTATATTTAACTATCAACTTCAAATATAAAATAAAAAGGTCAATTTCGGTCCAACCGCTTATAACTTGAGTTCTTTTCAATGGATTTTGAGAAGATTTGCATTATTAATTTTCACGAAAGTGTTTCATATATAACACATATTATTCTACGTTGCTTAGTTATACAATTATGTGCGAAAGATATTTAATCAGTGAACCCTAATTTGAAAGATTAGCCTTTTTAAAAGGTTCTACTGAGTTAATTAGCACTGTTGTTAGATATTTTTTCAGGAAAGATTTTAGTATATAACACATATTGTTCTACATTGCTTTGCTATAGAATTATAGCTGAATTTTCTATTATTTGGTGAACCCGATTTTGAAAAATTAGTCTTATTAGAAGGTTTTACTGAACGGATTTTGATGAGATTTGCATTTTGTAATTTTCAGGGATGATTTTAATATGCTGCATATTGTTATTCCGTTCCTTTACATATTGAATTATAAATAATCAACTAAGAGATTTGCTTCATAACAGTCCAAATTTTGTCTGAATCAATAGAAGATATAAAACCGTAATGGCGTTCATATTGTTTTCAGCAACGCGGATGATCCTTAGAGATAAATGTATTTATTGCTATAAAACACAAGATCAAATGCACCGATATATTTCGTTTAATTAAAGTTTCGTTTGACGAAACCGATCAGCGCAGCAGGCGAAGGCTTCTATTACTCTATGTAAAACGTAAATTCCTATTTCATTCCGATTGATTATAACTCAGATTCTACTGAACATAATTTTGCAGAACTTACACTATTAGATAGTAAATTTGGTTTATAAATAGTTAAATGTAAAAAACATCGTTCTAAGTTCCTTAGTAATAGTTACGGGAGTTCTAAAATTAGGTGAACTCGATTAGGAAAGATTTCAAGTTTTACTGAATGGATTTTAATGACAGTTGCACAGTTAGTTAATAATATTTCAGGGATTTTTTTCAATATTTATCATACCTTTCAAAATTGTTTAGTTACGAAGCTATGCGGAAAAAGTTATCAGTGGTATAGTAAAGAAAGTTGGAGGATAATACGCTACAGACAAAGGATATATACTAGAATGCTATAGTTATGGAAGTTGTGCAGAGTTTCTTTAAAAATCCAGACATGATGCGACGTATACCTACCCCTACATCCCCGAGAGTTCTATAATCAGGTTAACGCGATTATGATAGCTATATTTAACTATCTCAATGTATATAAAATGCAAAGAGAAATTTCATTCCGGCCGCTTTTAAATTTACTTCTACTGAATTGATTTTGATAGTTTTACATTGTTAGTTCGATAATTTACAGAAAAGATATTAGTACAAAACATAATGTTCTACGTTGCTTAATTAAACAATTATGGGTTAAGTTCTAAATTAGATGAACCCAATTTCGAAAGATTGGCTTTTTTTAAGGTTCCGCTGAATGAATTTTCAGGGGATTTAAACGGTTGATTAGATTATTTTTATGAAATGTTTCGGTACATTTTCCAGTTTAAAAGATCCTGCTAAGTAGATTTCGATGGAACTTGCTCGGTTAGTTAATTTTTCAGTGAATATTTTAGTATAAAGCGCACATCATTCGCTTGGTGTTGCTCGGTCGTCAGGTTGCTTGATTGTAGAATTAAGGCTGAATGTTTTAGAATCAGGCGAACCAAATTATGAACAATTAGCCTTTTCAGTATGTCCAGTTAACAGATTCTGATGAGACATGCATTGATAATTTTTCATGAACCCTTTTAGTACATTACATATTGGTCTATCGTTCTTCACCGAATACTACACTAAATGATCAACGCAAGAAGTTGGCCCTTAACAGCCTAAATTTTGTATGGTTCAAAAGATATAATAGCGTAATAACGTTCATATTGTTTTCACCAATTAAATTGGTCATTCTAGGTAAATGTACATATTGCTTTAAAACGCATGATCAAATTAACAGAAATATTTCCTTTGATTCAAGGTTTCTTTAGAAAAACTGACCAGCGTAGCGGGCGTTAGGCTGCTAGTGTACTATATAACACAGAAATACAAAGATTAAAATAATTATGATATTGATTTCTTCTAAATGTCAGAGGTAAGCTTTCTTTGATAAATAAGATTAGAACATTTTAATTAAAGGTTTTTATGCATTTTTTTGTTTAAACAGTTTTTTAAATAATAAAGATTGCATTGTTTGCTCTCTTAAAAATTTATTAAGAGTTTATTGGATATTTTTTTTTTTTTAAGTTGTTAAACTGAAAGCGTTAAAAGTATTTAAACCTTTTTATACTAAAAATAATAAGACTATATTTGTCAAATAATATATTAAATTGTTTGATTTTTTATTCTTATCGAGTTCTATAATTGAATTAATTACATGTTGAAAATTTAAAATTTTCTCTCTAAATTTTTAAAAACTCACAAGTCGTAAATATTTTAATGATGTTTCTAAAGATTGTTGCTAAAAATTAAAAATGAAAGGCATATTTGTGATTGTTTTGGGACGTTATATTATTTTTTTAAGTGTCTGTGTTTTATTTTATTTTTTAATGATAAAAATTTAAAAATAAACACTAATATGTATGGAAATTTCAAATATTTATGAAACGTTTCAAAAACGCTTAGCATGTTTAGTCACGTCGAAGTTTTTTCTGAGCCAAAAACTATTATTTTAAAATTGTATAAATATCAAAAATTGCTATTGGTCAAGAAAACAATTTATTTGTTAAACAAACATTATAGCTTTAAATTTAAAAAAAAAAATATTTTTTAATCAAGCAGAAGAGAAAGAAATGCTTATAAAAATCATGTGTTTTCGAACCATTATCAAGCTGGTCGAAATTAGTAGCTTAGCATGTTTAGTCACGTCGAAGTTTTTTCTGAGCCAAAAACTATTATTTTAAAATTGTATAAATATAAAAAATTGCAATTGGTCAAGAAAACAATTTATTTGTTAAACAAACATTATAGCTTTAAATTAAAAAAATAAATAAATATTTTTTAATCAAGCAGAAGAGAAAGAAATGCTTATAAAAATCATGTGTTTTCGAACCATTATCAAGCTGGTCGAAATTAATGGCTTAAAATAAATAAATAAATAAATAAATAAATAAAAATTAATATATATATATATATATTCGAATAATCATTTTCTTCCGTTGTTTCAATTATGGCAGTTTTTTAAAAATCATAAAATCCTTTTAATAATCTTATATATATATACTGGGGGAGAGGGCGGGGGAGATATCGCATTTAAAAAATGTCAAAGCAGCTGCTGTAAATGTATAAAACGAAAATAAATTAGCACAAATATCAATTACTGATTTTAAAGTGTTGGAAAAAAAATCTAGTTTTATTATTTTGTTCGCTCTTAAGTGGAGAGTTAATAATAATAATAATAATATAAAAAAAAAATAAACACGAAACGAGAAACTGATGTGCTTCATTACACACGATGAATTCAGTGGATAAAATAATTATATTATCGATTTCTTCTAAATGTCAGATTCAGGCCATATTTGAATAGTGAAAAAAGTAACAAAGGTTTTGTGCATTACTTTTTTTAAGCAGCGATTAAAATAAAAATAAAAATTTTAACAATGTAAAAGTGTGCAGTTTTATATAACAATTTCTCGAAAGCCCATTCGTTAACTTTGTATTGTTTAAACAGTTAAAAGTATATATACAAAAAATGTAAATATTTTGTAGCGCAAAAAGCAATAAATATTGTACTTAAGAAATTAAAACTAAAGTTATTTAAATGTGAAATTCAGCTGAGTTTTTCTAAACAAAATACTTCGATATAAATGTTGAATTTTTTCAATTTTTACACTACATTTTAAAAAAATAATAAGAGCTTTTAAAAATTGCTTAAAATCGTTATAGTTAAAAATAAAAATAAAAGAAAATAGAGAAAATTGTAAATTCATTTATTTAATTTAAATTTATTGTTATTCTATTAAATTCGGCATAACTCATGAATTTGAAATAATTTAGTAAAGGTTAAAATGACTTTACTGTTTAAAATTTAACATGAAATATAATAAAAAATATCTTTGCATTTATTATTTATTAATCCTTTGCGGTCGATTGTCTTCAAACAGCCACACAAGCTTTATATACAGTAGAACCTCGATTATCCGAAGTAATTTGGACCGACCACCTTTCGAAAAATCGAAATTTTCGGATAATCGAGAATGCTTCAATTTTACGATTAAGGGAAAATATGTACGCTAATTATTATTATCGTAACGAGTGCTTAATAAAAATAAATGAATAGCAAAATAGAAACAAGAATAAACTACCTGAATTTTAATTTTGGAAATTAAGTACCTTTTACATATTTCACAAGCGCTTGGAAAAAAGGTTTTTTTTTTGTTGTTGTTGAAGTTTCGATTGTCTTTGAGTTGCAGCTCTATCATGAAGGTTTTTTTTTTAATATTATTGGTTCACCAGTATCACAGTCATAGTCTACTGCTTTCTACATAAAACTTTTTCAGTTTAGCAGCACCTCTCTTCATAACACTAACCGCTGCAATACCAATGTCGTATTCTTGAGCTTATTTTGTCATACTATCTTTCGATTCTACATGATTTATGACTTGAATTTTTAGTTCAATACTTAAAGTACTGCTTTTTTTTTTTTTTTTTACACGATAAAAATGATAATTTTTACTCTAGTAAAAATCTCGTACGGGAGCTAAAGTTAAATTCAAAGAAATTCTAAGAAAGGGAATCCAAAATATTTATATGTACCCGTGGTTCGGAAAGGACCGCTTGCACACCTGGAATGTGATAGGAAAAAAAAAATCCTTTAAAAATGGATTTCGGTTAATCGAGAGTTTCGGTTAAAAGAGTTTCGTATAAAAGAGTTTCCACTGTATATGATTTTATTTTTACATTCTATTCGCACCATTAAATTTTAAAAGTACATATTTTAGTAAATTTCTCTTTCACATGGCGTCAGAGTGTGAATTATCCCCTTGACGGGCACCGGTATATATTATATACCACCTACGATTAAGGAAATTTTACAACAGAAAAATTTTATTAAATTTTACTTTTCTTACTTTGGTGGAAAAAAGCCGTAAAATTGCTTTTACTTATTTTGAAATAGAATTTTTCGAAGATTCCAGTGGGAATTCAGCATTTCACAAACGTAATTGCTTGCCCCTCAAGGGGTTAAAATGTTTCTCTAAAAAAGGGATTCTAATAGAATCAACTCATGTAAAGAGATATATTTACCTTGGAGAAAAAACACCGACCGATAAGGATTCATGTTTTAATATAATTTAATTTTTCATCTTTTTATTATTATTATTATTTAGAAATTTAGTTTCATTTACTTCAGAGTTAGTTGAAAATGTAAAGTTAAAAACGAAAGAAGAAAGATAGAAATAGAAGGGGGCGCGGATATTGGATCGTTCAGAAAGTCGTGCCCGTTTGGGAAAATCAATTCGTACCGTAAAATTCCGTCAGGTAATTATTAGACATTAGATATCGGAATTAATGTCTAATAATTAAATGATAGAATTTTCCGGTACGAATTGATTTTCCCAAACGGACACGAGTTTCCGAATGACACAATATCTATCAAGAATTGTCGTCATAGATGATAATATATTCGCACATATTTCTGTCCTTAAGAGGACGAGGGACCTTAAAAACCTTAAAAATCAATTATTTTATTTTTTGTAAATTTTACTTTAAATATTATTCAAGGGTGCATTATATGCATTATTGCATGCATTTATCACAAAAAAAAAATATTTTTGAGAAAAAAAATGGAGTTTTACGCGTCGTTTTAGAAATCTTCGAAATGCCCCCTGCGCGTTCGATATCAATGAAAATCCCCAATATTTTTCATAAAAGTTTAGTTTATATATATATAAATAAAACTGTGCATCGAAATTTATTTATTTGAATATAAACGTTAAAAAAAAATGAAATTTTTTGAAATGTTTTTTTACAAATTTTTATATTCAAATATATAAAATTCTATGCACAGTTTGATTAGCATATATAAACTAAACTTTTATAAAAAATATTGGGGACTTTCATTGATAAGGAAAACGCAGGGGTCATTTCGAAGATTTCTAAGACGACGCGTAAAATTCCTTTTTTTTTTTGACTCAAAAATATTTTTTTTTTTTGGTGATAAATACATGCCATAATGCATATAATGTACCCTTGAGTAATATTTAAAGTGAAATTTACAAAAAAAAAAAAAAAAAAAAAGAAAAAAGAAAAAGAAAGAAAGAAAGAAAAAAATTAAAACATTTCGAAATTTTGCGAATTTTTCGAAAAAATTTCAAATTTTTAATTTTTTTTTTTTTTTTTTTTTACCTTGATATTCAAATATATAAAATTCGATTCACAGTTTTATTTATATATATAAACCAAACTTTTATATATATAAAAAAATATATTCGGGATTTTTATTGATATGGAACGCGTAGGGGTCATTTCAAAGATTTCTAAGACGACGTGTAAAATTCCACTTTTTTCTCAAAAATAACACTTTTTTTTGTAATAAATGCATGCCATAATGCATATAATGTAGCTTTGAGTAAAATTTAAAACGAAATTTACAAAAAATAAAAAACCTATTTCTAAGGTCCATCGTCCCTTTAAACGGACGGTTTAACCCCTTAACGGTCGCATTAAATTACGGTTTAAAAATTCAAATTGCTTATTGGCACCACTTTTTTGAAAAAGAAATATTCACCTTATTTAATGACAGGTAAAATGATACGTTAATAAAGTCAATTACACTATTTTATAAAAGTTGTGGGAATCAAACAAAAAAGAATAAAATGAATAAAAGACACAGCCCGTGAATATCACGGGAGTGAGAATTAAGGGGTTAAGGAAAATACTCTGTAACAATGTGAGTATCTAGATAATAGAAAATACTGTGATTTACTTGAAAAATGAAATCAATCTTTGGCTTTTAAATGATACTGTAGAGTAATGATATTCAAACGTATGGCGTAGCTTTCTATAATTAAATCCCCGCGCCTCGCGTCCGATAAGTGTAGGCTACTGTTTAAAAAATTCAGATTGTTTGATTGCCACCACTTTTTCGAAGTAGAAATATTATTTAATGGCAGATAAAATTATGAGAGAATAAAGCCAATTACATTAAAAAACTGGTGAGAATCAAACAATCTGACTTTTTTTAAGTGGTCTACACCGCCCTTGAAAGTTACGGGCGCGAGAATTAAGGCGTTAAAATTATGTTTAACTATGTAGTTATTTTTAAAGTATCTGTACGTCTTTAAAATGTCGATTTCGATCAAAATTTCAATTCAAAAACTTACTGTTTTGGAAAAAAGAGGGTGAATTTTATGATCCTGGAGTTTTGTAAACATTTAGTATTTTTATAAACTTAAAAAAATAATAATAAGTTAAAATTTATAACTTTTGAGGAAAATCAAAAAACATTTTTTGTAAATTAACTTCTTGCCACCATCACCTGAATACTGTGCTTGAGCACTGACACAAAAATGGCGGTTGCCGAAGGAGGATTTTTTTAACGCATGTACGGTTACTTAAATTTAGACACCAGTATTATATAAAATATTTCTTTGACTTCTTTAATCTCAGAAAAATAAATCGGAAAAAACTTTACAAATTTATTGGTTTGAATATTTAAGGGACCTTACACATTGTGAAAAAAATCCCTCTTCGACGGCCGCCATTTTTGTGTCAGCGCTTAGGCCTAGTTTTCAAAGGGGCGGTGTTCTTGCGCTCTAGAACGTACTCTACGTACGTCACGCTATTTTAGTCATTTCTGACTTTCATGTAAGTACCGCACGACATATTTTTTACTTAGTCATTCCGAATTCTCACCAGAAAGTTTTAACTATTATTTTTTCTTTACTAGATGATTGATTTTTTGGATCGGTGTTGCTGGTCATTTTCAATGCATGACTGTCAAAAGTTCTTCTGGGATTCATACAGCAACCGACCTTTTTGCAGTTCATTTTCTAGGCCACGACAAAGTTCTTACCATCTGAGGGAAAAAACAGCATTCCTGGCTCCTCTTCATATTTGAGCTTGTTAAGGAGGCATTTGTCTTTGGTCAGCCAGTTATCCCTGGTTCTTTCAGACAATAACTGTCCTCTACTCATCACCTACGACTTCTACCGAAGGTCCTCACCTATTGCCCATCGGATGGCGGCCTCATCAAACTCTAGCTCCCTAGCGAGTGCCTTCATCGATTTCCTAGGATTTTCATCGATACAAATGACGAATTCTGGTGTCTTGATAATGTCGTAAGAACAATGCCATTCCCTGTATGAAACGGTTGCCCCATAAAATTTGGTAGCTTTTAGTTCGCTCCTTACATTAGCCCTTTCTGGGACGGTGGTTTCGTAAAGATACCATTTAATTTTAATTCTCAAACTATACAATGGCACCAGAATTTTGATAAAATATTTTCCACTTTATGTGAAAGTGAAATATAACGTTATTCTTATTTCCAATTAAATTTGTTGGTAAATTCCGGTGTCAATCATTTATTTCAACACTTTCGCATTGGAAATGCTTTGCCCCTGAAAGTGTTAAAGACCGGGCGAATTTCAAGAATGCAGCAGTCTCTAAATCATGGTGTTTTTCCGACAATGAGATGATGACAACTTGCCTCTTCATTTCCTCATTTATTCTAGGTTCTGACATGTTTACATGTAACAGAACAGGATTTGCAACCATGATGTGCAGGGTGATATTTCCCCTAAAATGTTTTTTTCTCAAATACCTACCGCAACCTGTTTACTTCACGATATTAATAATTTCTTTTATATATCTGATATATATCTATATAAAGAAATTTTACAAAATTGGGTTTATTTACAAACTACAACGGCTTAAAATTTTGATCAATTCTTATAAATAACACTTAAACCAGAATTTTTATTTAATACGATTTAATTTAATATTAACTTATTTCTGTGTGGTATACTTTTGACTTATTTCATGAAAGAGTTTCTCGTTCAAATAGCGATATATGTAATTGGACTTAGACAAATATATCCACCTGGCCGTTCTATGGTAAAGTCTATCTTCTTAGTCTAATCTTCTTACTAGGGAAGTGCAAGATGTGTTTTCTGCCTGCAGATTATGTCGAGAGCGGTATCGTTGGGAAAATCTTGTATTGGGGAGTAAAAAACACAATGGAACTACCCATCGAAAATCCTCCGCTTTCGAGATATCTAACAGTTTATGTCACGGAATTTGTTTACTTATTATAATATAATTATGCTGTAATTCTCGTCTGTCCTTAAATTTATAATTTTTGTTGCTAAATGACTTCCGGTACACCACTTCTATATAGAAGACGACAACCACTATTGAACAACAGAAATGTCCATCTACAACAAACTTTCACACAGCACACGAAACATTTACAAGGCTATCATTGGGGACTATTTTTTTATTCCTCTGGCACCACTTTCGCAAATAAAAACTTTCTTTGAAAATATGTGCAAGAGAAATGTGCTACAAAATTTATTTATTTCAAAAATAGCGGTGCAAATAGATTATAAAAATAATCGTCCTTGCCTGACTGAATTTGAAATCATTAACTTCTCTTTGTATTTTCTTTTCCCAGTATTTGTTTTTCATATTTAATTTCTAAACATAACATAATTAAGTTAACTGAAAACCATTTAACATCAAAAATTATAAATTTAACGATATGACAAAAGTAACAGCATAAATACATTGTAATAAACAAAC
Source organism: Maratus speciosus (assembly GCA_963932465.1). Lineage (NCBI taxonomy): Eukaryota > Metazoa > Arthropoda > Arachnida > Araneae > Salticidae > Maratus > Maratus speciosus. The sequence continues at coordinate 188,085,306 of OZ010794.1, forward strand.
AAATTGTGCAACATAAATTGTCAAATATCTCAAAAACGGCTGATTTGCGACGGGTAGTGCCGTTGAGTTTTTTACTCCCCACGACGAGATATTTCCAACGATATCACTCTCGTCAAAATCGGTTCTCAACACTTCTTGAATTTTGCTAGTTAGAACTTATAAAGAAATTTCATAGGCATAAATTTTATTAACTAGCAAAAGCCATGATTTGTTTGGATTCGCGAAGCATTATTTAATAAGATAAATATTTGAAAGTAACAATATTTTTCTATATTCTTTTTGCATCTTTCTTAAGCAAAAACGATATTTTATGTTTTAGCGCGTTTTAATTTTAGGAATGTAAACTAAGAATTTCCTTCAATTTTTTTTATTTATGATACAACGAATTTAACAATTAATTTTATTTATTTACAATTCTTTTATTGCGCCAATTAAAAAAAAAAAAAAAAAATCATAATATAATTCTTTTAAAATGCGTAAGTATCGTCTGCGTTAATGATTTCACATATTAAGACTAAATTGTGTATTCGGATTCCTAACACTGAAAAATACTTTTATAATTGAATGTAAATAATTGCATTTTCACAAATTATTAATTAAAAATGTGCTATTAATTCATTAAAAAGAGGTATCTTAAAAATTTCATAAAAGACATCGTAAAACTATTTTAATTAATCATGATTCTATCTATAATGACTAACTCCATGATTTATTTTTTCTTCTGAAAATATACGTGTTTCATTTTGTATTTGCAAAAATGCGTCCGTAATGGAAAAACATGTAAAATAAATTAATTAAAATAATAAATTTTTTAAGGTTTTTCTGTAAAAAAATAATATTGTGCAAATCTGCAGATCATAATTTATTTTTATATTTAATTTCAAGTCAAAATACTGGATAGTTTTTTTTTGTAAAGTGTACGACAAAATGTAATTTGTGTAACCTAGTAGAGGATTAGCTTCGCTCATCCCAATATAATTTATTTTTCTAAATTCAGAATTTTTATTAATTAAAACAAAGTTTTAAAGGAATGAAATAGATATTAGAAAATGCTATCAACATTTCTATTACTTACAAAAATTACTTCTTATTAAAAAAAATATTATAATTGATAATATTTCTTACATACTTCTTATAATCAAGATTCTTTTACAACAATCAAAATCAATACAAGCAAATGCACTGTCTATAAAATCATAGTTTAGCAAATTTGTAATTTCAATTACCCGCAGTGGATTTACAATTTAATTGCATGTAATTAATTATAGTTACACCCATTCTAACGCATAAAATTTGTCAAATAATGGGATAGGAATGATTCCGGCTACAGTGCTGCAATAATTTTTTACGGCGTATAATTTTAACGATAATTATTTACATGCAATTAAGTTGTAATTTCATTGCAGATAATTGGAATTAAACTGTCAACTTTTACGCTTTTTAGTTACCACTAAAATTTAACAGAAATATTTGTATTATTTAATTGGCAGATTAAGTTGATTAAACAAGACAACATTTATTTTTAAATTTTAGTGGTAAGAAAAAAGCGTAAAAGGTAGCAGCTATGAATTACAAATTTGTCCAATTGTGTATAAAATATAGAATACTAACAACAACCTAAATATATATTTCTGTATTTTGTGAAAAAAAAAAAAACGAGATAAAAAAAAGAAGTGTAGGACTTATTTTACAAAATAAATAATTAATAATAAAAAAGATGATTAATCGTCCGTAATAAGAGAATAATTACATCTTAAATGGAATTATCGTATAAAAAGGAAATTTGCTCACATTTATCTTTTATCCTAGATAAACCTGTTCAGCCCTTTATGTAAATATAATTATTGCATTTATCCTATTACGAGGTTTCTTTTATCTTTCTAGATACAATGTATGTACACCTGAAAGATAATCTACATTTGCTTATTTTTCATGAAAACATCTTAAAGAAAATTAATTTATACAGAAAGTGGAAATTTTTATCTAAATAAAGCAATGTAAGTATAAATACTCATTGCAAATGTGTGTATAATGCTTATCTATCTATATATATATATATATATATATATATATATATAACCAATAATTAAACATAACCTACCACCATCAAAAACCGTAATATTGTGAATTAAAGCTGTAAGAATATTAAAAAAAAAAGATTAAATAATTATAAGAATTATTATGGAAGAAAAATAAGAAAGTGGACACCGACAAATAATGGAAATGCTTATATATTGAATTACGTTTTCAAGGGCACAGAATTCAATGATATAAGCAATATATATATATATATAAATTAGCTTCATAGGTTTCATATATATATACGAATACTAAGGAGTATATCCACGAATTTAGGAAAATTAAATTAACCTTTAAATGCATATTGATGCAAATCTGCATAACTTTTTAATTAACTCTTTCTAACCACTATATTTATGTAGAAATATTAATCCTCAAAACATTACAAAATTATGCTACAAAATAAAGTTAAAAATCTATCTTAAAATTTCTGTTGTTTGATGTTTAATATAAGAATAAAAGAAAACAATTTTAAATGAATAAATCACGCATCTAAGGGTTTCGTTTTTCAAAATAAAAAAATATACAGGGTGTTTCATAAAAGATGGGCAAAACTTTTAGAGGTGATAGTACGCATCAAAACCAACAATTTTCATCAAAGAATGTACGGTCGGAATTAAAACGCAAAGGTGCTAGGTGGAGCCAAAGGAAATATTCAGCGTTGCCAGTGGACTACTTTTCTTTTTTTCAGATTTATTGATTGGCACCACTTTTTTGAAACGGTAAAAAATTTTCCTTTATTTAGCCTTAATTAATATATCATTAAATAAGGCGAATTTTACAATTTCAAAAAAGTGGTGCTAATCAAGAAATTTGAATTTAAAAATAGTAGCACACTGGATATGTTGTTATGCGAGGCAAAAACAAGCAAAGAAAAAATAAGTGACAAAAAGCAAGGTGGGAAGCCGCTCTCCATACAATCGTTGAGTCTCTGAGCCATTTCCATTTTCAGTTCGATAGTTAAAATGTATATCAGACTTTTCCCTATTAGTGAAAGGTAACATCTTCCGTTACCTTCCTACTGCGATTGACAGTTGCACACTCGGATCAGCAGCTTTTATGTGTTAATATGGGCGAAATTTTCTATACGCGCCCTTCTTCTTCCCTAAATCACATTTGCATGCTGTTAGTTTCATTCTTCTCCCGATAATTCTCAATAGGAATGGAGCTTAACGTTTGCATGGATCCAGTCAGTGTTGCGAGTGGGCTACATTTTTAAAATTCAAAACCTTTGATTGCCACCAGTTTTTTAAAATTGATAATCCGGCCTGTTTTCAACTTATTTATTCTGTCATTAAATAAGGCTAATTTCGCTGTTTTAAATAAATGGTGTCCATCAAAAAAATCTGAATTTAAAAAAAGTAACCCACTGGCAACACTGGACCAAATTTCCAAATGCGCCAGCACCTTTGCGTTTCATTTCCGACCATGCATTCTTAAATGAAAGTTGTTTGTTTGTATGTGTACTATCACCTCTTAAAGTTTTGCCCATCTTTCATGAAACACCCTGTATAAAATAAGGTATTTAGATTCATACCTATTAAAATATTTACTAATTTGCAATATTTTAGTTATGACAATAGTTTTTATTTTTATATTGCGGATGAGCAACATAAGAAATAGTAGTCGTATTATACGAAAAATAAATCTCTAATATTTTTTTCATTATTTTTCTTGTATAGTAAATCTTTCTGAGAATCATAAATTATTTATCATCATAGGGTGATCATGCCAGTAGTTGATACCCTTCCAGTAGATCCATTTTTTAGGTGCGTTCGTAATTATATAAATTCGTAGCACCTATAGTCGTCGTTCAGTCCGTCCGTCTGTCTGTCTGTCCGCATGTAACAGAGCAAAAACTACCCAACCGAATGGTCTGAAATTTTAAACATATGATTGTTGCAAAATTTTGTCGAGCCATTTCAAATTTTATGAATATCGGATGTATAGTTTAATTACAGGGACAGTCAAAAGTTTTTCTTTACATTACGGCCAATGGGGAAAATTATTGCAAGTGCATTTTAATGATGTTACAGCCTTCCGAATGGTCTGAAACTTTAAATATATGATTGTTGCAAAATTTTGTCGAGCCATTTCAAATTTTATGAAAATCGGATGTATAGTTTAATTACAGGGACAGTCAAAAGTGTTCCGTTACATTACGGGGAATGGAAAAAATATTATTGGAAGTGCATTTTAACGATGTTACAGACTATGCACCTTATGAAGTGCAAAAAATTATACATTCAGTACAATATGGGGTGCAAAAAATAATTATAAAACTAGTTATAGTACGAACGCACCTCATTTGCCACGTTTGACGAGCAATTTCCAACTTGTTTAAATATTGCTTCATTTCAGGCGGAAATTTGTTTTGCACATGGCACTAGACATAATATCTTTATTTGAATGTTGGAGCACCTGTTGTCGCATTGTTTTAAGCAGCCTGCTGTAAGAGAAGCCATTTTAGGATTTTTTTTTAATATTAGAAAATGTAAAAGTTTTATTTTTGATTAGTTGGAGACCATTACGGTAAATTAAAATAACCCACTTCCATCTTGCTTATTTCAAATAATACTTTATATGAATTATGTTTAATAACAGCCCAAGTATGATATTTTGGAGATCAATTTTTGGATTTTCGACAGATTTCTTCGATTGATTAACTACAGGAAAATTGTAGTTAACCCTTTTCTGGCACAGTGTGCCCGGGTCGGGATACCTAATTTTATTCCAAACTTACGAACGGCAATTAACCCTTTCCTACACAGTGCGCCCGGGTCGGGATAAGTAATTTTAATTCCAAACTTACGGGCGGCACCAAGAATATTTTAGTAAAATTTAACTTTTATAATAAACAGTTAAAGTAACATATTTTTAATTTCTAAAAAAGTCGTTTTAAAATTCCGGTGTCAATCAATCATTTCATCGTTTTACAACAAAAATTGCCTGTGCCGGAAAGGGTTAAAAAACTATTTATTTATAATTTTGTTGCTATTTAATTTCAGCAGATTTCATTTTTGCCCACTATAGAACATTCATTAAGGGTTGTGGCAATCATGTTAGTTTACTTCTAAAACTTAAAAGGAAGGAAATATAAAAAAGCTAAAATCCTTAACGGTTTTAAGCACAAATAACGTACAGACACGACAAAAAATCCCATACGATCGTTTCGAGGAGTCCTGGACCCCTTCCTCTGTGTGTGTGTGAGAGAGAGAGAGGGAAAAAAATTAAAATGGGTTCTAAGAATCCCTCGGTTAAAGCCCCGAGTACTAGCTTATGGACTGATTGAAAAGGCGAAAACAAGTGTATATATATCTTAAAGAAATGACGTAATGGACCAGAATCAACTGAAAAATAGTCACTGCGCAGGATTCCTCCTCCCTGGCGAAAGAAAAGGGGTGCTGGTCATATCATTCATTAAAGAGTAAGTGGGTATTTCCACGAGCACTTGTCGTGTAAGTCACATACTATGATTTTTGACTACCAGTATTTTATTACGGGAAAATGTGACTTATTTTATGGGAGATATCTCATTAATTGAAAAAGGCGAAACAAACTTCTATAAAATAACGGTGGCCAACAATAATAGTATGTGAGTTACACGACAAATGTTCCTGAAATGCCCAAGTGTGTTTATGAATATAGTGAGCTTCGAAAAAGTCTAGATCAAAAACTGAGTTGCATTTTTGAATAATTTTAGCCTCTGGATAATTAAACTGGTGGTTGTAATTCCAACAATGTTTCGCTAATATAGATATCTCAAATTCCTGCTTTTTAACGTAATTATGGTGTTCTTTCATCCTAATTCTAAGTGCACGTTTCCTCTGTGTAAGAGAGGCCGCACTCACAGAAAATTCTGTAAATGCCCCAAGTATTATGGTCGTCAATAGGATCTTTAAGATTGGATAAAGAAATTTATTAGTTGGAGAGAAAGCAACTTTAAAACAAACCTATTGAGAATAAGAGAAATTTGTTTACTGATTTTAGAAAATTCCGCCGCATTACTGGCCTTATTCAGGGATGCGATTTTGCGCGTTTTTACACACCAGTATATTCTTAGAGAAAATATTGTTTTGTTAAATCGCAGAGATGTTCCGATTAAATGAAATATCATTTACTATGACAAAATACTGGTGTGCAAAAACGCGGAAAATCTCATCCCTGTTATTGGATCAACTACTGGCTCGGTCACCCTATATAATTTTTTTTTTGAAACAAAATAAAAAATCATACATTAAAGGGTTAAGATGTAACTGAAAACTTTTAGTGTCACACCACTAAAATTGTAGAGACAGTTAATTTTTTTTTATGCCTATGCTTAACCTACACCGGGATGCGTAAAGTTAGCCGCCGACTCCTCAGATTAAATATTTTCGAATTCTCTAGAAAACAAATATAACGCAAAGGAACAAAACTAAGTTTTTAACAGTTTATCTACTGACTATTAAAATCTATTAACCCTTTCAGGGGCAAGGCATTTCTGGTCCAAAACTGTTCAAGTAATTAATTCACACCGCTATTAACGAACAAATAAATTTGGAATTAATCAGAAGCTCTTTTTCACGTATATTATGAGATCGAAATTGTACTAAAATATTACTGGTGCCATTTGGCAATTTAGGCGTTAAAATTAGCCGTTTGCAGACTGCAAACGGCGCCCCTCAAGGGGTTAAAATAACTTGTTATAAAATTCATTTAATACAACGATTAGTAGTAATACCAGTTATAGATGCATTATTTTATCTTGTTCCAAATGCATTATTGATTACGCAATACAAAAATATTTTCAAAAGGATAATTTCTTTTGCTTTTATATCTTTTCAGCTTTCTTGGCGTTGGTGGTGGGGGGGGGGGGGTTATAGGAAATTTTCAATTCATAAATATTTCTATATTTCTACTGTAAGAACATTATATTTGTACATTTCCTAATTCTGCAAAATGCTAAGAAAAATATTTAAAATAAAAGTGTTGAGTGGGGTTATAAATATTGCACAAAATCCCTATAAATTCAAATTTAATTAATCCTTCTAAATCCTTGAATCCTTCTGAAATCGTTCTAAAATTTATTAAATGATTATGTAAATCTTGTAATGTTGTTCGAAAAATTTACGAGAAATGCTTTAGAAAATAAAATTTTCATGAATTCTTAATTTAATACACGAAAAATTAATGTGGAATCTTCAGTTGGGGAGCAACTTTACATCCAAGCCACATGTAAACGAATGATTCAGTGTTGCCAGATAGTCGAAAGTCAATTTTCTCAAAATTTCTGAAATTTTTTCCAAATCAGAGCTTTTTTTCTGAAATGTCCCCAACGCAGTTTCAACTCAAAAATTTAAAACTAAACCTATTGAGAATACGAGAAATTTGCGTTCTTATTTTAGGAAAATCCTCCGCAGCACTGGCCTTATTTGATCAACTATTGGCTCGGTCACCCTATATAATTTTTTCGAAACAAAATAAAAAATCATACATTAAAGGGTTAAGATGTAACTGAAAACTTTTAGTTTCACACCACTAAAATTGTAGAGACAGTTCATTTTTTTTTATGCCTAAGTTTAACCTACACCGGGATCCGTAAAATTAGCCGTCGACTCCTCAAATTAAATATCTTCGAATTCTCTAGAAAACAAATATAACGCAAAGGAACAAAACAAAACTGCATATATATTAAGTGTCCTATCTTAAATGGGAGAGGTAACCGCAAGATTAAAGAGGAGCTCAAATCAATCAAAGTCACGTGCCACGTAGCAGATGGGGTTGAACTACAGGAAGACGCCTAACTGTTTTCTTACTTCACACCACTAAAATTGTAACTTTTTTTTAAACCTTGATTAATAGCTGAAAAGCCTCTGGTTAGGTAAAGCGAAGAAAACTTCGTGGCGTCAAGTGCATCTGGTCCCCACCCACTTCTCGCTACGCCATTATCTTGCAATGAATCTGGTAAACAAGATTCATATTCCATGAGTGACTAAAGATTTAAAAAATATACGCAGATGGTAGATATTCCGTCTTAAATGAAGTCACACTAAAAGTCCACGTATGTGGATTATCAACCCAAAAGCGATATAAGTAAGCGTCCTATCTTAAATGGGAGAAGTAACCGCAAGATTAAAAGCGAGGTCACATCAATCAAGGTCATGCGCAACGTAGCGGATGGAGTGTGAACTACAAGTAGATACCTAACTGTTTTCTTACTGACACCACTAAAATTATAAAGTTTTTTTTCATGTTCATTAATAACTGAAGTGCTTTTGATAAGGCGAAGAAAACTTCGTGGTGTCAAGTGCGTCGGGATGCCACTCTCGCTACGCCATTATTTTGCAAAAAGTGTCGCAAACAAAATTCATTTCCATGAGCGACTGAGGATTCAGAAAATACACGCCACACTAAAAGCCCGCGTATGTGAATTATCACTCCATCCACAAGGTGGCGCAACTGTGTTAATTTACGCCTGATTCCAGCATTAAGTTTGTTCGCTTACTTATAACGCTTTGATCAACCCCGTCTACAAGATGGCGCAGCCGTGTTAATTTACGCCCGATTCCAGTATTAAGTTTGTATGCTTTACATGTATGCAGTTTTGGAACAAAACTAAGTTTTTAACTGTTTATCTACTGGCGGTACTTATAACTTCCATTAAAATAACTTATTATAATACAACGATTAGTAGTAATACCGTTTAGAATGTGTTATAGATGCATTATTCTATCTTGTTCCAAATGCATTATTGATTGCAAAATACAAAAATATTTTTAAAAAGGACTTTTCGTTTGCTTTTATATCTTTTCAGCTTTCTTGGCGTTGGGGGGAGGAAATTTTCAATTTGTAAATATTTTTATATTTCTACTGTAAGAACATTATATTTGTACATTTCTTAATTCTACAAAATGCTAAAAAAAATATTTAAAATAAATGTGTTGAGCGGGGTTATAAATACTGCACAAAATCCTTATAAATTTAAATTTAATTAATCCTTCTAAAATTTATTAAATGATTATGTAAATCTTCTAATGTAGTTTTAAAAATTTACGAAAAAATGCATTAGAAGATAAAATTTTCATGAATTGATAATTCAATACATAAAGGGTTAATGAGGAATCTTTAGTTGCGCAGCAACTTTACATCCAAGCCACATGTAAACGAACGATTTAGTGTTGCCAGATAGTCGAAAGCCAATTTTCCCAAAATTTCTGAAATTTTCCCCAAATCAGAGTTTTTTTCTGAAAAAGTCCCCAACGCAGTTTCAACTCAAAAATGTAAATTTTCAATTTTCAATTTTCTAATATAAAATTATTTAACTAATTTAAACACAATTTTTCCCCAAATGAAGCATTTAAAAAAAAGAATCCCCATTTACAAAAATTAAACTTTTAAACTCGGCTGAATTTCGCATACATATTATTCTCTAAACGGAAAGAATGAGAGATTTTTTATACAACGAGAAGTTCTTTTACACTTGTTTTTTAAATTGTTGCCAATCGATGATGTTAGCCTCTCATTACGTTAGTTCCATCTTCTTTTATACCAATAACTTTTGCTAGGTTTAGACCATCTCTAGTCATTTGATTTTTGAATGAATCCGACATGCTGTTGGCATCATTTGCTTCTCTCTGACTTAAGGGGATTCTTCATGCGCTTGAAAACGCACGCTCCGTAATGTTAATCCCATGGGCAGGTTATTTTCGAATTTCTCGTTTCAATTTGAATATTTTTAAACGATTTTTTTTGCAAAGGATAGCTGAGTTTCGAAACCGATTTCGAAACTGAAAGTACCTTTTTAAAAAAAGTCTGCAACCAAAATCGAAAACGTAAAAAGAGTCATATTAAAGATTATGCTCAGCTGCCCTATGCAAGAAAATCGTTAAAAAATATTCAAATTGAAACGAGAAATTAGAAAATAACCTGCCCATATGATTAACATTACGGAGCGTGTGTTTTCAATTGCAAGAAGAATCCCCTTAACTTATAAAACTTTGTTTTCAATTTTTCGTCATGCCGATTGAAGTACCCAATCGTAATGCAAAGCACCTTCATTGTAGTATCAATCACTGTGCTTTCGACAATAATAGAAAAAAAATTGCTGATTTCCACACTTTTAACCCCTTAATTCTCGCTCCCGTAATAGTCACGGACTGTGTTTTTTATTCAGATTGTTTGCTTCTCACCAGTTTTATAAAATAGTGTAATTGGCTTTATGGTATCATTTTACCTGTCATTAAATAAGGTGAATATTTCTTTTTCAAAAAACTGGTGCTAATAAGCAATCGAATTTTTAAAGCGTAATTTAATGCGACAGAGTCGGCCGGGTGTCGGCGTTCCAATTAGTTTTAGCACTACTAGCCCCACCCAGAATTTAATGCGACAGTTAAGAGGTTAATTAAATGTTTTAAAAAGCATGGCAAAAGAGCGTTTCGGATAAGTCCTAAAGATAGTCAGCTTCATTGATCGAGCAATGTTCAGTTATAAACGTAGCAATGTTATTGTAGTATGCAATGACATGTGTTGCAAAAAGCCCTACTGTCATTCCATGAAGTACAATTTATCCATCCTTAAACAAAAAAAAGTTATAAAATTATTTTTATTTCTGTTGTATAAATTTATACTAATAAAAGAATTGTGTATATGTGTTTGTGTGCCGCGATGATTAAGAAAATCTACCACACTTAGTTATCTGGAAATTCAGTTGGGGATTGTCCAAAGCATGTCATGATACATATCTTGTACATGTAAACTGTCATGTTGTAAACGATGAGCATGAATATGAGATAATGATTGATATCTACGATTTCTAAATTTTATTTTCGTTTTCTAAATCAAAATCGAGTTCGACACTAAAAGTAAATTTTACGTTAAGTAGTGAAAAAACTCCCCAAGAATCTTCCCCAAAAATGTTGATAATCCCCAAACATTTCCCCACAAACTACTTGTTCCCAAAGAATTCTCATGGAGATTCAAAATCTCCAATATGGCAGCACTGAACAACTAAGCATTAGTTAGTACTTTCATATTTCTTTTCCTAATATCTTTTTAAAAATCTTCCATATATATTTTCTGGTTTATATTTAATTTCATTATGGGTAATTGAAGGGTAGCAGAAAATGGTCCCTAAAGACCTTCGAAAAGTAAGATTTCTTTATATCTTGATAAAACATGGCTGGAGGTCACGGAGCATTCACTTTTTTAGCCATCAATAATTATTTTTTAAATATTTTTATGGGATATTACTAAAAGAATTGCAATATAAAGCTCATCAAGTCGTGAGTTCGTACGACATTTTCAAAATGAATCTAAAACAAAAATTTTCGTAATTCACAGCAATTCGTTTTCTAATTGAAAGAATGTTTGGGTAAATCTGCCAGTTAAATAAGGCAAAAATTTCTATTAAGTTTTTTGTAATACAAAAAAGTGGAAGAGCTGGCAGCTATGATTAAAGAATATATAGCTTCGACAGATTCACTGTGTTTTCAAAAGATGAATGGGTAGATTATTGTGTATGAAAAATACAATCTATTTTTATTAGTAGACGAATAAAATAAATCTTACATTGAATTTTCTTTAATGGTATTTACAAGTGTCGTCAGGATGTACAGGATTAAGCAGAAAAAAATATATTTTCCCCGAATATGTGCAGTTACTTGATTAAAGAAGCCTCTTCAACCTTCAGTTAAGAAAACAAAATTAAATAACACATAATAAGATAAGAATTTTACCATATTAGACTAGTATCACCTAATAAAGTAGAATTTTGCAGCTTACTTTAATCCAGATAAACCTGTTCAACACAAATATAATTATTACATTTATCCAAATACAGTTTTAATTAATTTTTTACGGAACAAAACATGTCATTAAGAAAATCGACATTTGTCTATTGTTGAAGAAAACAAGTTTGCGGAAATTCATATATACAAGATAATTAAAAACTAATTCACGTAAAGAAACGCTAGGGAAAATATTTATTGTATTTCTATTAAATTTTGTTTTTAATTAGTGAATCTCTTAATCTTACCAATTAAATTTATTGTACATGAACGTAATTGCATAATATTAATCTCTAACTTCAAATTATCAAAAGAATTTTAAAATGAGTAAAACAAGCATAATTTAAAAAAACAATACATCATTTTTAACAGTGACACATGTTAATGTACACTTTTCTTTTACTGTTTCAGCAATTGTTTTTTAAAAAAATGATTATCTGGGAGCACGGCAGTGCGTCCGCCAAGTTCGCACAAGCCGTAAGCTACCTTTTCCTGAACCATTTCGGCATACTTTTCACCCTCTCATAACGTCGTTTTAGGGAGGGATATAGATTTTTTCTTTTATACACATGTTCGTATGATCAAACTGAACTAAGGTTCCACGATTTCATGTTTCTGTATTTAGTAGTTTTCGAAATATTAAATTCCGAAAAGCGCTTTTTTGTCACTGACTCACTTCGCATCATCAAATAACTAAGGTACTTCTAAAAGTCGTAGAATCATGAAATTTCACAAGTAAGTCGGTTTTGTAGCACAATTAACCAGAAAAATCTGAAAACACAGAATTTCAGCTTCTAAACCCTTAAAACAGGGGGTGTTGATTTGGCCGTAAACAGTTCCTTCACATTCAATTGTCGCCAATACTCGATTACAGAGTTTTGAAGGGGTCACGTAATTTCAAGCAGAATAAAACTTTATATATATGCTTTTCCAAAGATGTTTGTTAAATAGAAAAAAATGAATATACCTAAAAATTTTAATCAGTATAAGTTATGATATATTCACGATATTAAAACAATAAAACATTTAACAGAATATAACCGCAATTCGGTATGTTTCCGATATAGTAGCCTTGGCGAAATAGAGAAAATAGCCTTGACGAGAAAAGAAATTTGATAATAACGTATTTTCTGGCAACCTATCTACTGTGTCATATACACAAGCAATTTTTTCCATATGTATAATTTTATTTAATGTAAGGTACCCGTTTATTTATTTTTATATACCAACATAAATAATTCGTATATAAAAAACAATATTTTATACGTGTATAAATAAAATGTTTATATGTATATAAATACATATAAATAACATAAAAGTTCATCAGGTTTGTTTTCATAGTTGTTTATATCATTTGGCAACATATCTCAGTTTCTGAAGTCCGAATTGCGCCAAGATTTTTAAAAAAACGCCAAGGTCCCTATAGTGGAAAAATATCCTAATTCTCATATGAAAGTTTAAAAATCTGCTTTTAATTAAATGAAATGTGTAACTAATAAAGCTGTATTTAACGATGTGTGACAGATGCGGCGTCCGAAGTCCACTGCTAATGTTATTATATTGTATTATTAGCCTACTTACTGTTAATTTATTGTTAATTTTAAATCTGTAAAAGAAAGATTATAGTTATAGATCAGATATGTTGGTTGCCAAAACTCGATTACAGAAAATTATCCTGAGTTATAAAGGCGTTACATGATTTCAAAATGAATGAAATTTTATAAGCTTTTACAAAAATCGTAATAAGGCAAATCTTTCAGTTTATCTGTCCATCTTTCTATCGTTTACTTACTTCAAACAAATTTTATTAAAGACCGGGAGGCGTCTGCGCAGATCATCACGTCATCGAGTTGACGGCTGAAATTTTAGGACGAGTTAAAAATCGATTAGCGTATTAAAATGTAACTGGTCCGCCAAGTCATATCTTTGTGGAAACCACCTGCAGATCCGATTTTACCGGTTAATTGGTGGATTTTCCATTGTGTTTTCCTGCACCCATTCCTCCATGTTTCCATACTTTTGGATGCAGGAAAATACAATAGTAAACCTATCAGTCACCCACTAAAATTAGGTCTTTAGGTTGTTTCTACCAAGATATGACTTAACAGACCAGTTGCATTTTAATGTACTAATCTAGTTTTAACTAATCCTAATATTTCAGCTGTAAACTCGATGAGGTGATGGTGTGTGCAGACGCCTCCCGGTCTATTATAAATGTCGGAATTCTAATCTCAATAGCACTCTGGTCAATCTGGCAATAATCCCTACTATTTATGGAACACTGTTCCTTTAAGTGCGTTTTAGTGATGTTAAAGAACTTTATACATATGCATCATACATATTATACTTATGCATATAATACGTAATACATTTGCATCATACATATTATAGGTATGTGTATAATAAATAATACATATGCATCATTATGACGTCAGAACAAACAAAACATTTTTGTCGCCAATTTTGAGAATTGACATGATATATTACCAAATTTGGTGACACTTCGCTAAATGTCGCCAAGCTTGGCGAGTATTTGACGTTTGTGGCTATTTTTCAATGATTTTATTATATGCGAGCCATCTATTTATATTTTTCCGCATATCGTCTGAATAGTTAAATAATATAACGTACGAATATTTCCAAAGTGCCAGTAGTTACGTCACTGCATAAAACCTCTGGCATTGTTAATATATTGTACTGTTATTATACATACTGTGACTATGTTGTTAATCTTTACTCTGCTGAAACTTCTGTATTATATAAATAGAATTTACGGAAACTATTAAAGCACTGAAACTGACAATTCTCCTTATGATTATTATAATTTTATAATATGTAACCTGTTAATCGGTATGTACCGTTAGAAGGAATCTTCTATAATCCGGTTCCTCGCATTTTAATTTTCAGGTTTCGAATAAAATTAGCTAAAAACTTAAAACCATGGCAAATTGGCTAGTTCTTCAACACGATTAGATGAGAAGAATGATAGTTTTTCAAATGGATCATAGCAGTGAGTCCGTTGACCTTCTATTCTTCCGTAATCGAGTCTATTGAAAAGGTTAGCATGAAACAAAAAGATATTAGCAGCAATATGGTTTAATGTAAATGCAGATATTATCAAAGGATTTAATAATAATCATTTCACTTGTACCGAATCGTATCAGTTAAAATACAATAATTGGCAGTGTGCCCAATTAGAAAAGATTACTTAATAGGATTAAAAATTTCCGCATTAGAGAACGAATCGTAACTGATAAGGAAACATGCATAAGTGAGTTAAGAGACATTTGTCATGAAAGAATGGAATACATAACAACACAAAATATGTGATGTACTTCCATGATCGTAAAGAGTTCTTGATTTCTCTATCAAAAGCTTCCGACTTGGCGAAAGAATGGGCAAGTAAATTAATTTATGAATAACAGTAACATGATGCAACGTTTAACGTGCAATTAATAGAGTATATACTGCTTGCTAGAGGCGGCTAGTACTTTAATATAAAAAGAAAGAAAGTATGAATTTGTAAAGCTCAATAAAATAAATTTAGGTATTTTTATGCTAGCCGGGCGCGAGTGGCAAATCGCCAAATACTGTCCCCAACTCTATTGTTCATATTGCATTCATTTCATTTAAAAATATAAACTTTTCAGTCATCTCATTTAAAATAGATGCATTTCCCCCTTTTTATTTAATAGAATATTTAACATAGAAATAAATAAATAAATAACAAATAATAACATAAACCAAATTATTTTACTTGAAAATCAAAGCATTGTTTCTAATTTACACATGTGAAAAATGAAAACTACTATAGGCGAAAAAACAAAATGCTGATGAGGAAATTTGCTCCCGGCTAACATAAAAGTACTGAAATTTAAGTTTTTTTATATTAATATAGCTTAAAAAAAACTAGAAAAAACATGCAAAAAGTAGTGATATCCCAACAAAAAGTTTTCGGTAAAAAAAAAAAAAAAAAAAAAAAAAAGCGCCAAGTTCTCCTTAATGTTTCGGCCAGAAAAAGTAGTGATATCTGAAGTTCGGACAAGGGCAAAAGTTAAAAGCCAAACATCCCAAATCTTTCATTGAAAATGGCTTCCTGCGACTTGGCCGTTAATGCCTTCGAGAGGGTTTTTCAAATTTTAAAGTATGTACAAATAAGCTACATGACAACTACATTTTTTGACTATTTTAGGCATTTTGTGGCACAAAGTACAAGAATAAAATACACATTTAAAAAAAGCAATTAAACCACTTCAGTCTATTTAAATGCTTAAAAATTAAATATAACAAAATACTTGTATTCAGAAGGTAATATCCCTAATTGCTAAAACATAATTAATATCAGCTTTTAACAGTTTATAAATCGAACACCTCTGAATGTATGCAAACAAACTATAATAAATGTTCAAACGAAAAAAATCTCTTTCGTCAATGCATAAGATTTCAATATTATACAATAAAATATAATGTAACATATTGTGAGATTTGAAGAAAGTAAATTTTGTTTTATTACTTAGGTTTTACGTTAATGACTTTAGCTTTAGACCGCACGAAATGGCAATTAAACCACATGTGGACTAAATGATCTGTAATCAAAACTATTGCTTGTTGAAATTGAATGGTATTTATTAGAAATCTTTTACTTATAATGTCTTTATATGAATTTGCCTCTTGCATACTGATATTAATTTTAATATTTAAACAATTCATAAATGCGAAATTTCCAATCATTAATTTTGAAATGCTGTAGAAGGCATTAACGGCCAAGTCGCAGGAAGCCATTTTCAATGAAAGATTTGGGATGTTTGGCTTTTAACTTGTGCCCTTGTCCGAACTTCAGATATCACTACTTTTTCTGGCCGAAACATTAAGGAGAACTTGGCGCTTTTTTTTTTTTTTTTTTTTTTTTTTTTTTTTTTTTTTTTTACCGAAAACTTTTTGTTGGGATAGTTTTTCTTCATAATAAGTTAAACTTAAAAGTAGCAAAGGTCTAGTAGTCGGCCACTCAATTCTAGTGTTCGGCCATCACTGGACCAGTAGTCGGCCACTTAAATGCTTTGTTATTTAAATAACTTAAAGTATAACTTTTATAAACAGAACAACATTTTAATGATAAAATGTGTTAATTTATTCTTTTCTTATAATGTTGCTGTAATAATTTAAAATATTATAATAGTATTTAACACTTTTCAACATAGTTTAAAAGTGTTTGTGAATTTGGATTGTCTTCAGACTGTCCGAGTTCTAACACTCGCAAATATACTCGAATCTCCTTGAAATTTTTGTATGTTTTTGACGTTAACAATAGCACGATCGCTATTGAAAATAAAGTGTGTAGAATTTATAGTTCATCTACAGGGACAGTCAAAAATATCCCGATGCATTACGCTCAATGAAAAATTGTTTAAAGTTTATTTTAATGATGTTGGCCATTTCAAATATAATGAAATTGATATGCATTTATGAAGTGCATTTAACTATGCATTCTAGTCAATATGGAGTCCAAAGAACGTATTATTCATTTATAGGGCCCCGCAAAAGAATTCCTTTACATAATAGTGTCAGGGGATAAGTAGTTTGCAGCGTATTTTATTTCTCTTATACTACATCAAATAGAATGAAATTGATATACAACATTACTGAGGCTTACTACAAAATACTCGTTGTATAACACGATATGCATAGCATCTATCGTTCATTTACAGGGAAGCACAAAAAATTCGAATACAGTACTGTATTCGAATTTCTATTAGCGATAATTGCTGTAAGTGTGATTTTGTTTATGACATGCGTTTTAAAGTTTAATTAAACCTTAACTTACAATGCGGTGTGCATAACTGATATAGATCATATACAAGGCTACACAAAAGAGTTTGTAAGCTTTGTGGAGTAACAGGGTGAATGGCTTGAAAGATGCTCTTTCAAGCTGAACTATATTTAGTATACTAAGAGATGTTTGTATAATATAAATAAAACATATACTGGGCCACGCAAAGAACTGAATACATGACCTCACATGGATAATAATGTGTGAAAGTATCATTTCAGTAGTTTTAACCACGTTTTAGCCTTAATTAAATTTTAGCTTAATATGTGCGGCACATAAAAATCTATTGGTAATATACAGGGCTGTACAAAATAATTCAAGTATGTTTCCGTATAGGGGTAGAAATTGCTGAAGGTAAATTTTCAACCTGTTATGCATTTTCTTACTATACTAAGTTTTATCCTACTATGTATAGAATGATATACAAATCTTTAGATTAAATACAGGACTGCGCAAAGAATTGAACTACTTTTTCGGTTAGGGACCGTAATCTGGTTTTCAAAAGTATTATGCCTTTTCTAAAATGTTTACTTTTTTTTTTTACGGTATAGAGAAGCTCAATTTCGTTGAAGAATTCTGCAAGTCATGGGAAATGCTTTTATAATCTATTCTTCATGCAAGATTTTTCATTCTTGTTTCATATGGAAAGTAAAGTTAAATGTACCAAATTATCTAGTAGTGGGCCTTTCAAATTTATTGTTTAACCGTTGTAGACTAGGCTTCGGGCAGAGAAAAAATTATTACGTCATCCTGTTTCAAAATGAAATTATGATGTAGGACAAGATTATTAACAGAACATGAATGACTGATCTGTCAATGCATATCGTATTGTGATATCAGCAGTAGGGAGCGCCAAATCGTCATTTTAGCGTTACTATCATGTCGTCGAGTTTCGGGATGAAATTTTAATACGTTGCATGTCTCGACTAGTACAATGCACATATTTCAGTTTATCTTGGGATTTTGTGGTTAAATATTTGCAGAACGCGGCGCCAATTCTTCATTTTTGCGTTACTATCTCGTAATCGAGTTTCGAAATGTAATTTTAATAAGTTGCATATCTCGAATAGTACATTACAAATATTACAGTCTGTCTCGTAGTATCTTTGAACAATATGAGCAGAATGAGGCGCCAATTCTTATTTAAGGGAAAATATGGTTTCTCGTTCAGTTGTTTTCCCTTATTCGATATTTTAAATACATGTGACAAAGCAATCGTTTGTTATGATTGTTATTTTAGTAGTTATCTTATTATTTAGATTTGTGATTTTATAGTAACAGTCGTTTTGATATAATTATGCGATTTTATAAAAAAGAAATCTTGTTTTTTGCTATCTTTTTTTTGTGATGAATGCATGGGCGTTCATCAAATAGGGTTTATCAATAGGGTTCATCAAAACTAAAACTAATCACTGGATGCAGCAACTTCATCGTGCAGCAGTCTCAAAAACGCCCTAAATTCGCGAAATCCGCGATCATAAACGAACGAAATTCGTTAACGCCGCAATCAGTAACGAACGTATGAACGCATAGCGCTCATGAAGACCGAACAAAAACATCACTGGATGCAGCAAACTTGTGCAGCAGTCTCTAAAACGCAGTAATTCGCGAAAGCCACGATCACGAACGAACGAAATTCGTTAACGCCGCAATCAGTAAAAAACGTATGAGCTAATAGCACTCATGAAAACCAAAAAAAAAATATCACTGGATGCAGCAGCCTCGTCTTGCAGCAATCTCTAAAACGCAGTAATTCGCGAAAGCCACGATCACGAACGAACGAAATTCGTTAATGCCGCAATCAGTAATGAACATATGAACGCACAGTGCTCATGAAAACAGAAAAAAACATCACTGGGTGCAGAAACCTCGACGTACAGCAGTCTCTAAAACGCAGTAATTCGCGAAAGCCGCAATCACAAACGAACAAAATTCGTTAACGCCGTAATCAGTAACGAAAGTATGAGCTAATAGCGCTCATGAAAACCGAAAAAAAATCACTGGGTGCAGCAACCTCGTCATGCAGCAGTCTCTAAAACGCAGTAATTCGCGAAAGCCACGATCAAGAACGAACGAAATTCGTTAACGCCGCAATCCGTAACAACGTATGAATCCACAGTGTTCATGAAAACCGAAAAAAATGACTGTGTGCAGAAACCTCGTCGTGCAGCAGTCTCTAAAACGCAGTAATTCGAGAAAGCCGCAATCACAAACGAACGAAATTCGTTAACGCCGTAATCCTTAACGAACGTATGAGCTAATAGTGCTCATGAAAACAGAAAAAAACATCACTGGGTGCAGCAACCTCGTCGTGAAGCAGTCTATAAAACGCAGTAATTCGCGAAAGTCACGATCACAAACGAACGAAATTCGTTAACGTCGAGATCAATAACGAACGTATGAATGCATAGCGTTCATGAAAACCGAAAAAAAACATCACTGGGCGCAGCAACCTCGTCGTGCAGCAGTCTCTAAAACGCAGTAATTCGCGAAAGCCACGATCAAGAACGAACAAAATTCGTTACCACCGCAAATCAGTAACGAACATATGATCGCAAAGTGCTCATCAAAACCAAAAAAAAATTACTGGATGCAGCAACCTCGTCGTGTAGCAGTCTCAAAAAGGCACTAAATTCGCGAAAGCCGCAAACACAAACGAACGAAATTCGTTAACGCCGCGATAAGTTACGAACGTATGAGAGCGTAGCGCTCATGAAAAACAAATCACTAGATTCAGCAACCTCGTCGAGCAGCAATCTGTAAAACGCAATTATTCGCGAAAGCCACGATCACGAACGAACGAAATTCGTTAACGCCGCAATCATCAACGAACGTATGAGCGCGTAGCGTTCATGAAAACCGAAAAAAAACATCACTGGAAGCAGCAAACTCGTCGTGCAGCAGTCTCGAAAACGCACTAATTTCGCGAAAGCCACAACCAGAAAAGAATGAAATTCGTTAACGCCGCAATCCGTTACGAGCGTATGAGAGCATAGCGTTCTTGAAAACCGAAAAAAAAACATCACTGGGTGCAACAACCTCGTCGTTTGCAGCTGTCTAAAAAAAGCGGTATTTCGCGAAAGCCGCGATCTCAAACGAACGAAATTCGTTAACGACGCAAACACTAACGAACGAATGAGCTCATAGCACTCATAAAAAAGAAAAAAAATTCACTAGATGCAGCAGTCTCAAAAACGTACTAAATTCGCGAAATCCGCGATCCCAAACGAACGAAATTCGAGAACGTTGCAGTCACTGACGAACGTATGAGTGCAAATCAATTTCATTTAACTTGTGCATAAATGATATTTATAAGTCTTTTTACCCGACTGCCAAGAAGGGTTATGTGTTTTATGCAAAGGGTTATGTTATATGCAAAATCCCAACGGCTGGATGGATTTTAATGAATGAGGTCTCTATCGATTCGTCTTAACCGCCCGATGGTTATAGGCCGGGTATTGTTTTTATCAATTCAAAATGGCGGCAGTAAAATAAAAAATGGCGGTAGAAACGAAATTTTTTTTTCGCACCCCATTGAGTGGCATACCATTGGATAGGTCTTTCAAAATGAAGACGATGTTTCATTGACTATTTTACAGTCAGAAGCTCCGTTTAAATATGACACAACCTGGAAGTCGTGTAGGTAGGATCTCTAGCTTGACTGCAACTCTAACCATCATAGACATCTATAGACCTCATCAAAACAGTGTTTATAGATAGGAACTAACAATTAAACACAACTTAAAAGTCATCCATACAAGTAAAAAAAAAAAAAAAAAAAAAAGGTAAGTAATATAAAAATAGTTTCACATAGATGAGAAACAATTAATTAGCTCGATTTTTACGCAGTCGGGTTTTTTGATTTTTTAAATTAAATTTTTACTTGTTTTCATTTTTTATGAAGTCTAAACACTATGAAGACAACACTATGAAGTCTAAAAATGCAACACTAAAGTAAATAATAATTACATTGTATGAGCCAGGGCAAAGTGCAAGGGAATTTCTTGGGCGCATTTGTGATAAGAGCCGTTTTGAATTTTATTACCCAACAGGTGGGTAATAACGTTTAATAGCATTGGTCAAAAAATCATGCTACTATATTTTATGAATAGCTATCTGCTAAACTAGTCTTTCTTGTATACATAATGAATAGGTTACTGTATCATATCCTATATTTGTTTGGGGGAAAAAATCTAAAACTAAGCTGTAAAAATTGGTAGAATCTTAACGTGGCGTTATTACCTCAGAACACCTTATATATAGTGTTCATAAAATAAAATGCAAGTAAAAGGTTATAGAAATCTCAAATTGCGATAATCAAATTACGAAAAAAATCAAATTATTAAAAGTAGACTCAAAAAAGTGAAATAGCCTTTTAGCCAGTAGTCAACCGTGGTGGCCGATTACTGAACATGTAAGTAAATATAATACCCAATAGTCGGCCACATTAAAATTAATTAATACAAACACACTTATTGTATTTTGATACTGAAAAACATTAGTTTATTAAACGTTTTAATAGTAGAGTCTTCTAATTTTAGAAAATAATAAAAAATAAATTAATACTAGTCTTTTAAAAATTTTTCCATCGGTTAACAAAAAAATAGCAAAAACGGTTATTTGACCGCAATCAAATAGAAAATTGTTGATTAGTAACGCAAGAAAAATACCCACAATTCTTTGCTGATGGCTTATGACGTATAAAGGATGGCTACATATAGGGGAATTGTAATATTTCATCTGAAATCAAAAATAAGCAATTCATAACGTATTTTATCTCAAGGTGGCCGACTACTCGGGGGTGGCCGACTATTGGTGCATTTACCCTACTTAACGGCTACTTAATTTAATAAGTGATTACTTTTACCCAGTGTAAATTCGAATTTAATCTTTTTAAACTTGGTTTAATCGCTTTTAACCCCTCGGAGGAGAGCGACCGGTATTCATGCCGTATAAGGTGCTCAAAATCGGGGATTATTCTCACCAGTAAATTTTGCCTTATTTAATCGGAGCATTTTTCCGATTTAGTTAGGCAAAAATTTCTGTTTTAAAAAACCGGTGATTAAAGACTAAAAATTCTGTGAAAGAGGATGCTCGACGAATATTAAGCTGGAATTTACAGAGGTTATTCAATAGTTTTGGAGTTACGCTCTTCGATGTCTTTAATTTGTGTAATTTCGCTGTTAAATTTGTCCGGTGCCCAGTTTGATATTTTGTTCTTGCTTCCTTGCTTCCTGTCTAGAGAGTCGGAATAGAGAAGAAAAGCGATAGGACTGTGGACGGAATTTTTCATTTTTTTCTCCCTTTTCAACTTGGCTTCCGCTAGAGAGTCTGGGATAATGGGACTTAGGCAGGTACACACGGAACTCCGCGCCCACAATTCTGTGGCGGTCGAGCTATAATAGAAAATAAAAAAACAATTTTACATTCTTCTATATTGTGATGATTACATTAATTTGCCTTGCACAGGACAAGGGTTCCTAAAATAAATATATATATATATTTTTAATTTTTAATAGCTAATTTTTGCCCCGCTCATCACACTGGAAAATTTTAACAGTCTGGTGGAACTTGAATCGTTTTGAAAAACTTACACTAAAATTTACAAATTTGAAAAAATTGATAATGTAAATTTGAAAAATGTACACTACATATGACTTATTTCTACAATAAACTATTCATTTTGACTTATTAAATAAATACCGTAATTTCGCTCGTATCCGCCGCACCTCAGATAACTCGATTTCCTACCAGAATAAATTTAAAAGAAAATGTGACTTGCTTCTGCTTAGCACTTATTTGACTTCCTTTTTTATAATTCCAATTCAAGTATGAAAAAGAATTAACTATGCTGCGGCGGATACGCGTGAAACTACGGTAATTTGTTTAGTCATCTCGCATAACATTAGTAGGGAGCTGGAAAATGCGGAATAGTCCGTGCGTAGAAGACGTCACAGATAAAATATGCAGGGCTGCCATCAGCCATTGCTTTTTACATTATCTTTGTACCGCTATTATTAAGGAATACATTATATAATATATTTATCTTTCGTTTTTGTTAAGGTAAATGTTAACGATTTTTATTTTAAGAAGAGCAGCGAAATTGAAGTTAAAGCATTATATTATACAAATATTGCCAAAATATGTGTTATAAAAGAATATATATATATATATATATATATATATATATAGGGTGCTTCATAAAAGAAGGGCAAAACATTTAGAGGTGATAATACACATGAAAAGAAACAATTTTCAACAAAGACTGTATGCACGAAATTAAAACGCAAAGATGCTAGGGAAAGCCAAAGGAGATATTCAGTGTTGCCAGTGAGGTACTTTTTTTAAATTCAGATTTATCGACTGGCAACACTTTTTAGAAATGGTAAAATTTCATGTTTTATACTTAAATTACCTGCATGATTTTTTTTCCTGCAGGCAAAAAAATTTGAAAGTTTGCTAAATAATATTCTAACATGATCAAAAATCACTCAAAATTCGAAATTTTCAAATACGTCTTCATTTAAGGCCGATTTAATTTCGTGCCATATATGTCACACTATGCATTAGCGACTACTTTTCCATAATAGTGAAATCAGCATTACTACTTGCATGCAACTCTCAAAATATATATAGAAATAACTTATGAAATTTATTTGTGTATGTGTGTTTCAGTCTACAGTACTTGATACATATATCGTTTATAGAAAAATGAATTTACAGTAACTGATACATGTATCGTTTATTGAAAAATTACATTCTAGAGTACCTGATACATATTTCGTTTAAAACTACATTCTAGAGTACCTGATACGTATTTGGTTTAAAACTACAGGCTACAGTAACTGATACATATTTTTGACTGAGAACTACAGTCTGGAGTAAATGACACAATGTTGTTGAAGACTACAGTCACTCGATGACCCTTCACTCAGTGTGAAATTTGACAAAGCAATTTCGGTCTGTGTTCAGACAAAGTAACACTTCGTATTTTTTACAACATATAAATGATTTGCCGGTGCAGTTGGGGGTATTTACAACGTTACCTTTCATCTAGCCACTTTGGAAGGTGGCCAACGGAGTCAAGCCTTACATCCACAGAAGGCACAACCGATACTTTACCTTTCTTCTTCTTTTCATTTATTTTTTCCTCCAACTTTTAACTCGGTCGTCCTCGTTTATGCGTATCACACTTGTTCACTTTGCACAACGCATCATTCATAGATACTTTGAAGTCTACTAATGGCATACTGTCTTTAGAATCTCCTCGCCACTAGAGTCAGCTATTCACAGCAACGAAATTAAATAAATTGAACATAATTTTGTGATACCATGTTATTGATCTGATATTTATTCGATAGTATCCTAACACCGAGTCCAAAAGATCCACTCCACCCATGTGGTAGCTGTTATATACGCCTACAGAATACGGATAAGGGATATATTTGTGTGCCTCCTCCTTCTTGAAGTATCTCTTTTTATCAGTAGTTAACTCAGTTCTAGCATATGTAGACAATGTGTGCACAACTTTGTTGTCATACCATGATACAAGGGAAATATCCACATTATCTTTGACAACCTCATTTTCCTTCATTGTCCCTCGTTCTACCGTCTTTATTGCTGACTCAGCTGGACTGTTGGTATTGGGATAGGACTCGGAAGTATTGTCCACATTCCTTCCGTTAAAGTTCCTTCTTTCTGCAGATAAACTTCCAATGGAATGCTGTTGAACCAGTTGTCAAAGTAAACATTGTAATTCGGTATCTTACTTCGTATATTGCAAGGAACTGATTGAATCAGTCTGATGACAGCATTGCTGCTGATGCCTAAATCCCGAGCACCGAGAGGAAGGACATTGCTTTTTGATCCAGCATAAATATCAATATCTTAGCTAAGCCCTGAATCTGTTGCAAAAACTTCAAAGTGAATTTTATTGTCCAGCGCCATATCATCATCAGAGAGGTCTGACAATTCACTCTCGCCTCCTGCAGTAAGATACTTGATAGTACTGGAGGAAGAACCATAAAATAGCATTTGGTCTATTCCTAGACAGCATCCATATTCGAAATAAAACATGGAATATCCACTTCTAAATTATCGCAGGAATGAACACATTTATGATGGTGAAGAAACAAATACCCATTTCCACCACTATGGAAAAATACAACCTGTCAATGAATGGTGTGACATATGTGGCACGTACCGATTTTTACGTACTACATACACTAGAATTTGTACAATGCGTTACCACCATAATATATTATTCACAAGATACTTGAATACACAGCTGTATTTGTTTCAGTCAAGTTTTCTTCTTTTTTCCAGACAAAAACAACAAAAATATTCAGTATCGAGAAACACAAAGTAACAACTATAAATTTCTTACCGTTCGTTCTTTTTTGCGTCAAAATCTGCTCGCAAGGAGGGATTACCTGTTAGCATCACATGCGTCACCCATTGGCGTATTGAATGAAGAAGAATGGAACTTCTGCGCTTAAAAAGAACTGCAGAACTACAGTAAATTCAGTATGTGCCATATATGTCACAGTATGCAGGAAGGGATTAGTTAATATGTCATTAAATAAGGCGAATTTTGCGATTTCAAAAAAGTGGTGCTGATCAATAAATCTTAATTAAAAAAAATAGTAGCCCACTGGCAACATTGGATATGTTGTTATGCGAGGCAAAAACAAGCAAAGAACGAATAATTGACAAAAGCAAGGTAGGAAACCCCTCTCCGTACAATCAGTGAGTCTCTGAGCCATTCCCATTTGCAGTTCCTTAGATAAAATGAATTTAAGCCTTTTCCCTATTAACCCTCTCGCTGCGTAATTGTTTTATCAAAGTAGCTTAAAAAATTGCACATTTAATTCCTTCGCGACGAGCGTCTTTTAAGAATTTTTATTCTTTTGTCACCGGTTTTTCAAAAGAAAAATTTTTGTCTGATTTAATCGGGAAATTCTCCGATTAAATAAGGCAAAATTTGCAATAAAAAGTAACTGGTGGGAATTATCAAGGAGGGTTCATTAGACGGAAAAAATGCATCCCCGATGAAATCTCGGGTTGCGTAAATTTTGCTACTTTTACGTTTACTGAGAAATTCTCGGGTTGCGCAGCGAGAGTGTTAAAAAAGGACAACATCTTCCGTTACGTTCATACTGCGATTGACAGTTGTACACTCCGATCAGCAGCTTTTATGCATTAATCTATGTGACATTTTGCATACGCGTTCTTCTTCTTTCCCGTATCACATTTGCATGCCATTAGTGTTATTCTTCTTCCGATATCTGCCAATAGGAATGGAGCTTTAACGTATGCCCAAGTCAGTGTTGTGAGTGACTACTTTATTAAAATTAAAATTTGTTAATTGCCACCAGTTTTTAAAAATTGATAATCCTTCTTGTTTTTACCTTATTTAACCCTTTCAAGGGTGGTGGCTAGAGTGAAAAGCCACCTAATTTTAATTCCAAAACTGACAAATGGCACCAAGAATATTTCAATAAAATTTTGCTTTTGTAATAAAAGTGCAAAATAGCGGGGTTTTACTTTCTAAGAAATTCTTTTGAATATTCTGTTGTCAATCAATTATGTCATCATTTTACGAAAAGGATTATTCTGCCCTTGAAAGGGTTAATCTGTCATTGAGTAAGCCGAATTTCGCTATTAAAAAAATGGTGTCAATCAATAAATCTGAATTTTAAAAAAATATTTCACTGGCAACACAGGACCAAGTTCCCAAATGCGCAAGCACCTTTGCGTTTTATTTCCGACCATGCATTCTTTGTTGAAAATTGTTTGTTTGGATATGTACTATCTCCTCTAAACGTTTTTCCCATCTTTTATGAAACACCCTGTATATAAATTTAATGAACGTGGCCGAGCCTCAAAACGCTACATGTGTATTTTTCTGTCTAAATGTCACTTAAGGGTCACTTATTACATTAAATGTCACTTATTACAAAAAAAGAAAAAATCTAACTCTTAAATAGTTAAAGTTAGCGTAAAAATTGTTAAATCATCGTCTGCGCGGATTTGCACATTTTGACATTAACGTTGTTAAATGTAATTATAAATAAAGAGGGGGAGATATATATTGTAATGTCTACCAGTTTCGTGTAAAGTAACTGAGGATAGCGTCACAAGATGGAGGCTGATTTTTTAACACGTTCACGCCGGCGCGGTGGGTCTCACTCGACTGTCGCAGAGTTGTCAAGTCTCTGGCTTTTTGCGCACCACTGTTATTTTAGAGAAAATGTTGTTCCTATAAATCGCCCATTTTTCTAAATTAAATAAAACAACATTTTCTGTATTAAAATACTGGTATCCAAAAAGCCGAGTACTTCGCAGCTCTGAGACAGTCGAGTGTGACCCACCGCGCCGGCGTGAACGTGTTAAAAAATAGGATTAGCAGTCTCTGATTACAGCCGGGAAAACTTCCACGAGTAAAATTTAATAGAAAATTTCGTCTTACTTAAGCGCGTTACTCAAGGACTATATCGCTCATAAATATGGTAAAAATTTCTAAAAAACCGGTGGCATTATAATCCATTTCACTCACACTGACAGATGCTAATGAATATCTATTTTTGCCTTTACTTATGACTGCAATTTTGCATTAATAAGGCGTTTAAAAAAGCAGAAAAGGGTATAACCGGATTTCTTAGGCAAATATGCCCTTGAGTCATTAAATCGAGTCCTACACGAATCGATAGCCCTTAACCCCTTAATTCTCGCTCCCGTCATATTCACGGGCTGTGTCTGTTACTCAGGTTGTTTGATTCCTACCAGTTTTATAAAATAGTGAAATTGGCTATTTTTAGTATCGTTTTACCTGCCATTAAATAAGGTGAATATTTCTTTTTTATAAAAGTGGTGCCAATAAGCAATTTGAAATTTTAAGCCGTAATTTAATTCGAGCGTTAAGGGGTTAAAAAAGAAATGAATTTCTACCCAGATTGAAGCTTATACCTCAAGGCCCTGGGGGGTTACGACCCTTAATGTCCGTTTTGGAAAAGAGTGCATTGTGACGAAACTGCTGGCCGGATTTCAACAACAACAACAACTTAAATTAATACTTAACTTTACAATTATTATTAATACAACTTAAATTGAAGAAACCTTGCTCAATAACTTTCTGAACCAGATTAATAATCTTGATTCTAAAATTAAATTTACATTGGAAATAGAAGAAAATGGTACGCTACCGTATTTAGATGTATTATTAATCAAGACGCACCAAGGAATAAAGCGCACTGTGTACAGAAAGCCCATAGCCAGTCAATCCATTATCCCTAATAATGCGCAAGCACCTTTTTCATACAAAGTTTCTGCATTTAGACATTCTATTCAGAGAGCTTTCACAGTTTGTACCCCTGAACATTTAAATAACGAAATAAATAAAATATATGATATTGCAAGAAACAATGGATACAAAGAAAGCACCATAGAAAAATTAATTAAGAGCTTGACGAACAAAAAGAAAAGAAATTTCAAGCCACAAAATTCCACGTTATCCACTTTACAATATTTTCCTGGTTTCTTCGAACGTTTAAAATATAAACTCAATAAATTCAATATCTTCCTAGTCGCAAAACCATCCATGAAAATAAAAAATATAGTATGCAAGAAAATAGATCAAATTGAGTCCAACCAATTAGCAGGAGTATACGAAATACCTTTCACCAAAGAAGATGGAACAAAGCAGTTTTATATAGGTATGACAAGCAGAAAACTTAAAACTAGAATCAAAGAACATATAGCAGACATCAAATACAATAGAAGAACCACAGCTTTGGCCAGATTATGCAGCGAAGAACCTTTACAGATTGAATTTAAAAATAGCAAGTTAATTTATCCATCAAGATTTTATTTACCATCCATAGTCCGAGAATCAATAGAAATATTTTTACGCAACGAGAATGTTTGCAATGATTCTGTGTCCCTTGATTTACCTAGAATTTGGAAAGAGATACTAAGTAATTGTAGAAACAATAGTAAAAATTAATCCACACTCGCAAATAGCCAAGTTAATTATATTTTATTTTATGTTTTGCAATGTTTTTCAGTATGCTTGATGTCTCGTGACATTGTTTACCATGTTGTTTTTAAATTATGTGAAAATTAATCCACGCTCGCAAATAGCTAATTTAATTTTTATTTTATTTTATGGTTACAATATTTTCATTATGCTTCATGTCTCGTGACATTGTTTACTATATTATTGTTTTTAAATTATGTGAAAATTAATCCACGCTCGCAAATAGCTAATTTAATTTTTATTTTATTTTATGGTTACAATATTTTCATTATGCTTCATGTCTCGTGACATTGTTTACTATATTATTGTTTTTAAGTTATGTGAAAATATTTTCTATTATGATTGATTTTGAAAATGTCGCCGATTGTGCGATGAAACGATCGTAAGTCTTAATAAAGATAATCTATCACTTTTTATAGCATTATTTAATTTAATTTGTTTATAAGTGATTATTATACATGTTTTTATAACAACAACAACAACAAAATATGGGATATATAATATTACCATACAAATAGTGGATATTTTTTTCAGGATTCTTTCAACAAAGGAACAAGTTTTATTACATTTTTCTTGTTTTTAATTGAACATTTTAATTAAGAATCTATTGAAATATTTCAGTGACCACCTTAATTTTTTTGCAGTAAATACTACGGGGTATGATGTATATTCGTGTCAGTTTCAACTTTCTACGCAGGGTGCATCATATAAAAATATCCCTTTGAACCCTAAAAATTAATTATATTTCTTTGCAAAATTTGTTTTTGGCACCAGTAATAAAGGAAAATAAAATTTGTCTTATTTAATCCGAGCATTTTCAAAGCTGTGCTCTTGAAGGAAACTTCTTTTAACCCCTTCCGGCACAGACGAATTTTGTTGTGAAATGATGAAATCATCGACTGACAGCGGAATTCGCATACGACTTTTTTAGAAATTGAAAACTTGCTTACTTTTCACTTTCATTGTTAATGCAATATTTTATTAAAATATTTTTGGTGCAGCTTGTAATTTTGGAATTAAAAATAGGTATCCCGTCCCGGGCACACTGTTCCGGAAAAGGTTAAGAAAGTGGTGTCGACCGAATAAAATTTGTGTAAGAAACGCCAGAGTCCAAAGGGTCAAAAACATAGTCCGGGAAGTGGTGGGGGGGATGCCTCACTCTATTCTCATATTTATTTATAAATCAATTGTATTTGGTACTAGTTTCAAATAACACAAGGATGCACATAATATTACAGAATATATTAATTGTGGAATTCATAACTGATTGTTATCGTTAACTATAAAAAATATTTTTAATAAAGTATAAAAAACTTTCTCCGAAAGTTCGTTTATTTTGTCAAATAGCCGTCTTTTTAGTCAACAGATTATGAAAACGTCTGATTTCAGATGCTAGCTTGACGAAATAAGATATTGAGCACATTAAACGACAGCAAAGTTCTGTGGAACAGTGTGTATAACACACTGGCATCTCAAGTCAATAATCGGGTTTTAATAGATGTAAACGGCCATTTGCAAAATTTAAATCGACGGATGTTCTTGGTTTTCCAGAAATGACAGAAATTCTTTTTACTGGCTCTTACCAGTTGTCTCAAGCTGTCTCTTATCTATCCGAAATTATGGATAAAGACAACACAATTCATCTGCAATATCTAAAAGACAATAATGCTATTATAAACTTCTAAGTAAGATCCCGACCCATACGCATCAAATCGCATCGATGTTACGTTGATACACACAAATCTTGATCGGATACTCGGGCATTAAATGCCATTACTGCGAAGGCGAAAACGGCAATAGAAAGGCCGGTTCTTGTTCTCTTGTTACTGCTAAACTGTTCTATCTTTCACATGCCCGGTATCTGTCTAAAATTGTCCGCCCTGTACAGATTTTAAGCAGGCTTTTCGATGTTGAAAACATAATTCCTGTTATTAAAGGAGACAGCGATGAAGACTGATTGTTAATTATTTTCTAAAAACAGTGAAACAATACATGTTATTGCTTTTTTTTTTATAAAAAATATGTTTTGTAGTTAACGATAACAATCAGTTATGAATTCTATGATTAATATATTCTGTAATATTCTGTGCAATCTGTGTTGATTTGAAACTAGTACAAAATGCATTTTATCTATAAATAAATGTGAAATTAGGGTAAGGCACGCATCCCCCACACGGAATGTGTTTTTAACCCTTTGGACTCAAGCGTCTCTTACACAAATTTTATTCGGGCGGCACCACATTTTTAAAAGAAGTTTCCTTCATGTACACAATTTTTAAAAATGCTCGGATTAAATAAGGCAAAATTTATTTTATTTTATTACAGGTGTCAAAAACAAATTTTGCAAAGAAAGATGATTAATTTTTAGGGTTCAAAGGGTTAATGCTTTTACATGATGCACCCTATGTAGAAAGTTGAACCTGACACTTATACATCACACCCCGAAGTATTTGCTGCAAAAAAAAAATAATATTTCGATAGATTCTTAATTAAAATGTTCAATTAAAAAAAATAATAAAACTTGTGTTTTTGTTGAAAAAAATCTTGAAAAATTATCCACTATTTGTATGGTAATATTATACATCACTTATTTTTTTTATCGTTGAAATCCGACCAGCAGTTTCGTCACAATGCACTCTTTTCCAGAACAGACATTAAGGGTCATACCCCCCCCCCCCCCATGGGTTTGATGTATAAGCTTCAAACTGGGGAGATATTCATTTCTTTTTAAGGCCTATCGATTCATGTAGGACTCGACTTTGTTGACTCATGGGCATATTTTAATAAGATACCCTGCTATACCATTTCTATTTAATTTTACTGGTGGAAGTTATGCCCCGGCGGTAATCAACATCTGAGAAAGCTGTTATAGTTGAAGCTTCACTATTTTAAGGACATGTCAGTTCCTCTTCGTTAATTGTTCCGTCCGTTGTTATTTTTACCCGGCTGAAAAGAAGGGTTATGTGTTTCACGCGTATCTGTGTATCTGGATTTCTTTATACCCTCGAAACATCCCAACGGCTGGATGGATTTTAATGAATGAGGTTTCTATCAATTCGTCTTAACGGCCCGATGGTTATAGGCTAGGTTTTGTTAATGGCGGTAGAGACGAAAAAAAATTTACGCACCCTATTTAGTGGCATAACATTGGATAGGTCTTTCAAAATGAACACGACGTTTCATTGACTATTTTACAGTCAGAAGCTCCGTTAAAATATTATACAACCTGGAATTGTGTATGTATTGTATATCTCTAGCTTTACTGCAACTCTAACCATCATAGACATCTATAGACCTCACCAAATCAGTGTTTATAGATAGGAACTAACAATTAAACACAACTTAAAAGTCACCAATACAAGTAAATAAAAAAATAGGTAAGTAATATAAACAAGTAATATATATAAAAAAAATATTTTAAGTCAATTCCTACTTAGGTCAATAAGAGAAATTTTTTTTCTCCCATTCTTCTTTCTTCTTGAGTAGCACTTAAAACGCCTTTATCAAGAAGAGGGCTCTCTCGGTTTAAAAATACCTTAATCAAGAAGAGGGCTCTCTCGATTATTGAAAATTAATTAATTTAATTTAATTAATGAATTAATATTTGAAAAAACTGGATTAACATCAAGTGTCATCCAGTACAAGTTTAATAAAAATTATTTTAGCTTGATTGGATGAATAAAAGTATTTTATTACCGATTGACAATTCAAACAAGATATATATAGCGAGAGTGTGAGCTAATAGTAGGAATTGAAAAAAAAATAGTTTCACATTGATGAGAAATAATTAATTAGTTCGCTTTTTTACGCAGTCGGGTTTTTTGATTTTTTTTAAATTTAATTGCTTATTCATTCATATATTTTGTATTTCTTCATAATTTCTCTTATAGACATTTTCTTAGCGTTTGAAAACACAATTACAGCCTTCTGAATAATAAGCCTGCGCGAGACTCAAAAATAGCGGCTGACGCACGCAGATTTTCTCCAGCGTTTATGCTTTTGTTTCAATACCAGCATTTTCTAAAATTGTTCTTCTTCTTTTTTTAATAGAGGAAAAAAAAAGGCGAAATACACTTTTACAAAAATACTGGCATTCAAATTTAAGGTACCTTACAAACACTGGGGAAAATAAGCCTACGACAGCTTCCATTTTCTGTCAGCGCATAGGACAAGTATTCAGGGGCTATGCAACAACATTTAATCTATGTGCAGTGATATACGATATAATATGTGGAATTATAAGTACACCATCACTTAAGAACTCAACAATATTGCTTTGAAATCACGTGCAGTATTTAAATTCTACGCTATATGTAGACGCCTCAAGCGTATCAAAACACTTCGGCCCCCATTTACCTTCGTTTTGTGGGCGATGTGATATATTAATTCAGGGTTCGTACGTGTCCTTAAATTTCCAGACTACGAAATTATTCGGTACCAGTATTTTCTTACAGAAAATCAATCCTTAAAAAAAAGAGGGAAATTTCGCGCGTTTAAACTAGATTTATTTTTCTAAAAAAAAATACTGATTTCTCGCCTTTAAAATAACGGTATCCGTACGAACCCTGTATTATATCCCACTTAATTTTAAGTAATATTCGCTCCACAAGATTTTAATAAATTTTTACTTTTATTACTTTTGTGAAAAAAAAATTATAAAATTGCTTTTCTTTATTAAAAATATTTATTTTTTGAAAATTCCTTTATAAATTCAAAATTCAGCAACACAATCGTTTGCACTTGAAGGGGTTAAACTGTCAAAATACAGTATGTCGGACGCGTTATTTTTTTGCTGTTGATATTTCATCTTCTTTAGTTTTAAAATAAGAAAAACTTTCTTCATATTTAAAAAATTCAAGGCTTATTTACAAGCATAACATATCAAATTTAGAATGATGGATGACAATTATTAACCCTCTCGCTGCGCAACCCGATATTTCTTAGGGCAACGTAAAAGTAGCAAAATTGGCACAACCCGAGATTTCTACGGGGATACATTTTTTCCACTGGCCACTATTTTTTTAATTCAACTCGGACCACTTTTTAAATACAAAAAATTCCATATTGACTTTAACAACATCTACCACGGAAATATATTGCAAAATTGACTTTTTTAAAATAGTGGTGCCAGAATATAAAATTAGTCTCCAGTGACAGCCCTGATTTAGCCTGATCTAACACCTTGAGGGGCACCGGTATATATTATATACCACCTACGATTAATGAAGTTTTATACCAGAAAAATTTTACTTTTCTAACTTTGGTGGAAAAAAGCCGTAAAATTTCTTTTACTTATTTTGAAATAGAATTCTTCAAAGATTCCGGTGGGAATTCCGCATTGCACAAACGTAATTGCTTGCCCTTCAAAGGGTTAAATGTAATGTGCGCAATTTTTGAACATTCTTTGATAAAAAAAAATTACTCAGCGAGAGGGTTAAACAACCACGTCATAGTTGTGTTTTGCCATACACACACACAAAAAAAAACCGCTATAAAATTATGCATAATATTTACACCAAACTGAAAATTTGAACAGATGTCTGATTTAAATATACATAATAAAAGAATTTTTCAGATATTTCTAATATTTTATTCTTTATGTGCGCTATGCAGTTTTATTCGAATAAAGGATAAAAATATTGGAAAAGAACGTTATGAATGAAACGGGAAAATATAATGAATGTATCATCGTTTTCCTATTCATAAAAAAATTCTTTTGATAAGATTTAAAAGTTTTAAGAAATTCAGACGATTCACTATTTTAAAGGAAGACTAGATTTTTTAATTTCCGATATTTTTCCTTCAGTAAACTCTTTTGAAATTCGAAAATGATGAGATAAGATAGTCTTAAAAATAATTTTGGTTAAAGTTTAGAAAATTTGTTTCATAAAAGATGGATGGAGTCACGTAAGGCATTTTTAAAACGAGAGCAAGAAATATTCTAAAAATGATGTTGATATAATGGATTCCGAATTTATTAACTTTTACACATACCCAGTCTAGATTTACGCCTTTTTTTACTGTTTCTCATGAAAGGATCCGAATTGCTTTCGTCAGTCGTAAAAAAAAAAAAATGACTCATCCGTTCTCAAACCATGGCAGTGTTGCAATGTGTTGCCAGTGGGCTACTTTTTGAAAATTCAGATTTCTTGATTGGCACCATTTTATAGAAATAGTAAAATTCGCCTTATTTAATAGCATATTAATTAAGGCGAAAACAAGGGGAATTTCACCATTTCAGAACTGGTGCCAATCAAGAAATCTGAAATTACAAAAGATAGCCCACTGGCAACACTGAACCATGGAACTAATAATAAAGAGGACCTGACAGTGTCCTTAAAATAGTGAAGCTTCAACTGTAACCGCTTTAGCAGGGGTTGATTATCGCCGGTGGAAACTTCCGCCAGTATATTTATATAGAAACTTTCTCCTTACATAATCACCTTAATAAAGTAAAATTACAGTCAGGAATAATGGCAGAAATAGGTGTTAATTTTGAATGACTGAAGTTTATTTTGGCGGCAGTCAGTCCTTGCGTTTCCGCCATATTATGACAACTAGTGAAACGAACTGAATGTTTCACTAGTAACACTGACACCAGTAAAAACAAATAGAAACTTTTACCATACTTATGAGAAAATATTTCAAAGAATAAGACTTTTAAATAACACGAAATTATCTACCAAATCTTACTGGTGGGAAGTTTGTTCCGGTGGTAATCAAAACCTGTAGATCCGATTTAAGAAATCAGCCGCCATCTTGTGACAACATCCTCAGTTACTTCCACCGCCCTCTGAATAATAGGCCTGAGTGTTGACACAAAAATGGCGGCTTCGGAAAGCGGATTTTTTTGAACGTATGCACTGTCCCTTAAATTTTGACACAAATATTTTATAAGAGATTCCTTTGACTTGTTTAATCACAGAAAAATGAAGGGGCGAAAACTTAAAAAAATTATTGGTACGAATATTTAAGGGACCATTTACACGCTAAAAAATATTCGCCTTGGACAGCCGCCATTTTTGTGTCAGCGCTCAGGCCTAGTATTCAGGGGCGGTGGTTACTTCGCTCGCAACTAATAGACTGGTAGACAGTACACTATGTGTCACCTCCTCTTTTTTCATAACTCCATTTCTCAATCAAATTTTAAGATTTTCTCCTACCACTATTTTTTAACAAAAAATGTTCTTACTTTATCTATAAACTTTTCACAGCTGGTTAAATTAAATTTCGACGGAAGCTTAACTCCCAAAGCGTCCTATATGTAAGCGTCCTATCTTCAATGGGAGAGGTAACCGCAAGATTAAAGGCGGGGTCACATCAATCAAGGTCGCACGCCACGTAGCGCACGGGATTAAACTACAGGAAGAAGCCTAACTGTTTACTTACTTCACACCACAAAAATTGTAAAGTTTTTTTTTCACCTTGATTAATAGCTGAAATATCTCTGACAAGGCGAGGTAAACTTTGTGGTGTCAAGTGCATCTGCACGCCCCTCTCACTACGCCATTATTTTGCAATAAATGTGGTAAACAAAATTCAGTTCCATGAGTGATTAAAGATTTAGAAAATATGCGCATATGGTAGATATCCTGTAATATATGACGTCACACTAAAAGCCCGCGTATGTAGATTATCACCCCGTCCACAAGATGGCGCAACTGTGTTATTTTACGCCCGATTCCAGTATTAAGTTTGTACGCTTACTTATATCGTCTTGCTTAACCCCTTAATTATCGCTCCCGTGATATACACGGACTGTGTGTTTTTATCAAATTGTTTTATTCCCACCAGTTTTTTTTTTTTTTTTTTTTTTTTTTTTTAATAGTGTAATTGGTTTTATTATGGTACCAATTTTCCTGTAATTCAATAAGGTGAATATTTCTTTTTCAAAAATGTGGTGCCAATAAGCAATTTGGATTTTTAAACCGTAATTTAATGCGACTGTTAAGGGGTTAAAATATACTTGCGGGAAAGAGTGAATAGGAGGGTTTGCGTCTTGAATGGGGCCTGTAGAAAAATAAGTTATCCAGTTAATGTAGCGAAAGAGATGTGATACAATAAAAGCGCTTAGATATGTGTCATATATGTGAAGTAAACAATTTTTGTAATGTAGACCAAATTCATGATTAAACCTATAAAAATGAAAAATACAAAATGTTACACTCTAAGCCGAACTTGAATCTTGTTCATAAATCTAAGATTTCCGAAGATAGTTCAATGACTTTTACAATGGAATTACGGGTTTTGGTTTATGGACAAAATTATGACAGGGGAAGATGTGACGGAAGTGCACAGTAATGCCTTAACCCCTTGGGGACGAGCGACACGTATACGTGCCTGAAATAGGCCTAAGGATTCTCGTTTATCCTCACCAGTAAAATTTTACTGTAAAATTTGCCTTATTTAATCCGAGCATTTTCCCGATTTGAATAGGCACAAACTTCTGTTTTTTAAAACCGGTAGCAAAGTAATAAACATTTCGTAAAAGGCTCCCGTCGCGAAGGGGTTAACACCGTACGTACTGCTAGCTGGTTCAAAATATGAAGTGTCATTCTCAAAGTATTTTGTGCACGGATGGTGTCAACGTCTTCTACATATTATATTTTACATAATACATTTTACGTATTGTATTGATATTAGCACATTTTTTACACAAATTTCTGAAAAGTTAGCTACAATATTTTTATCATTGTAAATGTTATGAATGAAATTACAAGTCTATAGACCATATTACAATGGGTCTCCTTGTATTTTTGGCTTAACCCTTTGAGGGGCGGTGGTATTTCTATGAAACCACTTAATTTTAATTCCCAACTGTGACATTGGCATCAACATTTTAGTAAAAAAAAAGTTCGCTGTATTATATATGCGAAATACAGCTTTTTCTTATTTACAAAAAGATTTGTTTTCAAATTCCGGTGTGAATCATTTCACCACATTACCAATGAAATTGCTTTGTCCCTGAAAGGGTTAACGAGTGAAATGCAATCTCAGATTTCAAAATAAAATGTGATCGTCCTGTTGAATATCATATTTCTGAGTTAATCTCCGTTATTACTGAATATCTTGCACACACACATACATATATATACATACATGTCTATATACAGGGTTTTTCAAAAGGTCATGCCCAAATGGCAAATGTGGTGTGTGTGTCATGAGAATCAAGAATTGCATAGCAACTGGGGTCGGAAATTCAATCGTGACGGTGCAATTGTATCGTGACCGTGACGCAAAGAAAAGATAACAAAGGGTGTAAAAAGAGTTTTATTTGACAAAAAATTTAATCGAAGTACAAAATACAAATGAAAAATGTTACAACTCATAACAAAGTGCAGAAAATTTGCCCCATTAGCCAGGATGCATGTTTCACATCGGAATCGCGAACACGCTCCTAATTGGCCAGGAGTCACCCGGGCATGTGCTGCCGCTTCAGCGATCCGTGCCATGAAGTCTATCGTAGATGCAACGGATGTCTCGTGCACCAGAGACTTAAGATATCCCCAAAGGTAGAAATCCAGGGGTGTTAAGACCAGAGATCGGAGTTGCCACGGTACGGGGCCGATTAGAACGTGTTCACGATTCCATGCGTCGTCGATGTGAAGCATGCATCACGACTAATAGGGCACATTTTGAGCACTAGTTATGAGTTGTAATATATATATATATATATATATATATATATATATATATATATATATATATATATATATATATATATATATTGTACTTCGATTAAGTGTTTTGTGAAATAAGGGTCTTTTTAGACCGTTTGTTTCATTTACTTTGTGTTATGGCCACGATGTAATTGCATCGTCACGATCACGTTTCCGACCTCCAGTTCCTATGTAATTGTTGGTCCTCATGACCTGAATCATTCATACGTGCCGTTTGGAGATGGTTTTCTGAACCACCCTGTATATATATATATATATATATATATATATAATGAAATAACATGTGTGAAAAATAAATGTTAAAGTAAATGAAAAAATTAAAAACAAAATGGAAACTGAAAACATAAAAATATTAAACCACGAATGTGTTATGGCATAGAATAGCATAACACTTGGTAGAGTAAAAATTAAGTTAGAATTCATAAAATATTTGGGAATAAAAGCATGCAGAATTCGAGTGAATAACAGATCAATAAGGCTCCTAAATGGTTTGCCAACTGAATACCAATATTTCCTTAAATTTTACTTTTTTTAGATTTTTCTTGCAAATTGTGCGAAAACTACCTTAGGAGGTTAATTTCTAGCGCAAATTCTACAAAAACCGACCATGAAATTTTCTGTTAAAAATATTGGTATTCAGTTGGCAAACAATTTGGGAGCCCTGGTGGTATAAAATCAGCAATATAAAGATCCAGTTGAAGATTAAATAAAAAATAATACAGAAGAGAAGCGCAAATGCAGTCTATATTTTGAGAAGTAAAACAAGATTAAAAAAACACAACTAAAATTAAGCTATATATGAATATGAAGCAAATTTTACCGATTGCATGATATAAAGCGTGCCATTAATAATGCTTGATTGAAAATAATTTATATAAATAACATATAAAGAGACATTTAAGCTGTATATATTTATATAGATTTACTTTTTCAAATAATTTAGCTTTTTTAATTTTTATGATTTAATTAATTTTAAATGATTTTTAATTTATTAAATGTTTTACATTCGTGTTTTGTATTTTAATGGAAGCACTTGGTGACATTCTACTCTCTTTATCTTCTAAGAATATATAAAATTAATTCGATGTTCTATTATATAATATTGCAACACATCAAAGCTATTTTAACAGTAATTCTTTTCAGAGATTTTTCTTTTATTTCGTTTGCTAAAATTGAATGTCAAGAAAATGTTCTTAAAGTAAATAGGAGGAGAAATCTGAAGCAGTTACTAAACGAGGTGGAAGGGAATTTGTTGTCACAAGAGATTTTCTTTTTGGTAAAAGTTCTTAAAAATTTTTAATTAAAGTTTTTAGAAATAGAAATATTACATTATTTTAAAAAGTATATATCTACTGTAGAAATGTATTGATATTTATATTTTGGCATTTATGTTAGAAATATGCAGACAGAGAACTTACAGTCAGGGAGCCTATGACATCAAAAGCCCCATGATCGCGGAATTGAAAAGTTTTATGTAAATCGATGGTAAAAAGTCACGCGAAAAAAATGAACTAGGTATCACAGGCCGAAACTAGGTTTAATTAAATTAATTATCATTAACAAGCTGTAACGATTTGCCGTTAACGCGGAAAGCCGACACTTAGCCAGCGTCTAGACGCGAAATAAAGTAACCACCGTTAAAAATTCAGAGCAAAGTACATGTGATATTTTACCACGTACCGCTTACCTTAAACAGGTGTGATAGACTTTTCCAGCAGAATAAGTTTGTCATATCAAATTTTTCAGAAAGAGTACAAAATTTTCAGTATAAAGCTCTAAAGCGTGATCAATATCCACGATAACTGCATAACATTGTAGCATTTTCATAATAAATTTAATTAGCACGTTCAGGCCGGCGCCGTGGGTCACACTCAACTGTCTCAGAGCTGGCAAGTCCCCGGCCTTTTGCAAACCAGTATTTTAATACAGAAACTCTTGTTTTATTTAATTAGAACAATAGGGCGATTAAAGGAACTACATTTTCTATAAAATAACAGTGGTGTGCAAAAAGCCGGAGACTTGACAACTCTGAGACAGTCGAGTGTGACCCCCGCGCCGGCGTGACCGTGTTGTTGCAGTCCCTTCGAAAAATTTTTTTAAAAAGGGTCGTTTTTCCGGAAGCGTTTTCTCCCTTATTGCGACGGACGCCCCTCCATGGCGCACTTTTAGAGATACTAACAAACAAAAAATATGTTCTTAAATCTAAAATCTTCTTCTAATGGATGATGCAATCGTTTTTTTTTTAAATGAATTTTAACCCTTTCAGCTACACCGGCTAAAGCAGGTCATTTCGCGGCTCACGGTGACAATATTTTTTCTACACTATAAGTATCTAAACGTCCGTATTTTAACACAATATTTTTAAAGCATCTCAATAGACCAGATTTACATGACCTAAACAAGTTTTGGAACGTTCGGATGGGTAGGAATACTTTTTACAAAGTAAAATGTGTGAAATGTCGACGACATTGCCATCGAAATACTCAAAGCCGAAGGACACTAGTTGTGACGTCACCACTAGTGGACCGACTTCGCACTAGTGTTGGAATTCACACGGAAATTTTTGAATAGCAAATTTATTTTATTTTATTTGTGGTATCAGGCATGTGATTTCCGCTTTTTGCACACCAGTATATTCTTAGAGAAAATGAAATTTAATTTAATCAAAACATTTTTGCGATTTAACAGAAAAACATTTTCTCTAAGAATATACTGGTGTGTAAAAACGCGGAAATCACATGGCTGACGGTATATCTATCATCTTATAAAACAATGCTAACTATTTAAAACCTACTGGTGAAAATTCGGAATCCCTAAATAAAAATTCAGCCAGTTGGTGAATGCAACAGTGTTGCCTCCTTTGGCTGATTTTTTATTGGGGGATTCCAAATTCTCACCAGTAAGTTTAAGTAGTTAGTATTGCTTTATAGGATTATTTATATTCCATAAATAAAATAACAGAAAATTGCTATTAAATATTTTCCTGTGTGAATTCCAACAGTAGTCAGAATTCGGTCGATTAGTGATGACGTCACAACGCTTGTCCTCAGGCCTTGAGTATCTCGATGGCAACGGTTAAACACGTTTTCCGCTTGTAAAACCTATTCGTACCTAGCTCATTTCATTCGCATGACTTTTTAATATCGGCTTTATAAAAAAAAAATTCAATTCCGCTTTTTAATAATAAATTTAACTAAACATGTTTTCGGCTTGCAAAACCTAGTCGTACCTAGATCATTTTGTCCGTAAAACTTTTTATTATCGATTTAAATAATTGTTTTTTAATTCCGCTTTATAATAATAAAGGTCATAGCCGGATAAGAATTTGAAACATGCCTTTCAAAGAAATTTTCTGATTTTTTCCCCAGATGTGGCTACCTGTCTGACAATATACTGGATGTGTTCACAAAGTTTCAAGACTTGTCCTAGAATACAAAAGTTATTAAACATTTTTGTACAGCGAACTAAAATTCTTCGAAATATGACCCCTGGGCATCAACACACCGCTGTTAGGGTTTTTTCCATTGTTCAAAGGCTTCCTGGAAGTCTTCACGCGCAAAGCTGTTAAGGGACCGCGTCGAAACTGGAATCGTGGATCGCTGGAATCGTGTCGAATCGCTTCACTTTCAGGTCATTCTTGATCCGGAGGAATAAAGAAAGTCGCTGGAAGCGATTTCGGGGCTGTAAAGAGGCTTGTGGAATTATTGTCACGTTAAACTTAGGCGGCTGCGAGCGATGTGTGAGAGGACGCATAAACAATCCAATCGTCTCTGGTGTCTGGACGGACGCGTCGGTCAGGTCGATTTCACGCTGGAATGCACCAACATTTGAAGGATACAACTCCGGTGCACCCGCCCAGACATTAGAAACGATTGGATTGTTCATCACGACAATTCCCTCTCTCACACGCCGCTGCTGAAGTTTTGGCTAAGTTTAACATGGCAATACTGCTGCAAGCCCCTTACAGTCCCGACCTTGCTCCAACCGAATTTTGTTGCTCCCCCGGTTTAAGAAAGACCTGAAAGGGAAGCGATTCGACACGATTCCAGCGATCCAGGCAGCTTCGGTCCAGCAGAATTTTGGTTTAAAAAAAATCGGTTTATTATGAGTGTAAAATATAGCTTTTTCTTATTTAAAAATAAATTTGTTTTCAAATTCCGGTGTCAATCATTAATTTCAACAATTTAGCAATGGAATTGCTTTGCCCCTGAAAGGGTTATGCCGTTTTACAAATGTAACTCTAGTCTTCCTATTCTTAGTAGATAACAAACGTGTTTTTGCTGGTCTTCTGCCATGCAAACCAAAGAGGTTTAGGCGTCGTTTGACTGATTAAACGTGTATGTCTATGCCGCAATTTTCTTTCAATTCATTTTTTATTATTACAGCGGACTTACGACAATCACTTGTAGATATCATTTTTTGAATACAGTCAGCATTGCAAGTTGTTTTTTTTCGGATGGCAACTTTGGGCTTATTTTCGATGTTTTTCTGTTTATTAAAAATTTTATTCCATGTAATAACAAGTTGCCGAGACCCGTTAAAAGAACCAGCTAATTCTGCTTGCAG
Source organism: Maratus speciosus (assembly GCA_963932465.1). Taxonomy (NCBI): domain Eukaryota; kingdom Metazoa; phylum Arthropoda; class Arachnida; order Araneae; family Salticidae; genus Maratus; species Maratus speciosus. Next base: position 188,129,262 of record OZ010794.1, read on the forward strand.
TCTACCTTTCTTAAGTGCATTTACAGCGGCTTTTCTAGAATCACTTCAATATTTTTTACATTTCGGCATTTAAAAATAGTCACAATAAGTCGATATAAACACTAATCGAAGCTATAGCGCCACTGACACCTTCAACAATTAAATAAAACTAATTGTCAAAATACTTTTGAGCTAAGGAGGAGTCATATTTCTTCGGTGGCGCCGAATGTAAACAAAGAAGTTGAAACTTGATACATTTGAATAACTGCAGTCATAGTGTTCTCGATTATAGGGACTATATTTCTTTTACATTTTTATATTAAATAAAATAAGAGAGAATATAAGGTTGTCAAAATACTTTTGAGCGCTACTGTAATAACATAGTGCCAGTCGACGTAGAAAAGAATATGTATTCTTTGTCTGTTTTCAATTTATTATCTGTATCCATCAGTTTTATTCAAGAAACTTCCACAACAGTCACATTTTGGATTATGCCTCTCAGATGGCATCCTATCAAATCGAACATAAGCATTACAATGAATCAATTTCAAAGAGCGGCGGTTAATAAGTATTAAACACGGTAGAAACCAACGCATATAAAAAGGTTTGTTTCAGTTTGTAGGTCTAACCAAAAGGTTGAAACTATAATGTAATTTCTCTTCATTAAAACTGGTAAAAAGATTTTCATTTAAATTGATTGTGATCGTTGTCGTTACATTTCGATATCGCATAATGTAGTTTATTTGACTGCCAAAAATATACTTATCTATAGTTGTCTCCGACACCAACAACAATTTTTTATATCGTTGCAATCGAATGCCAACCGGAGCAGTCGGTTATCGAAGCATCATCCAGTGTTGTCCTGTGATCGGATTGCATATTGGGTTTCAGATTGAGAGAAACATAGATAATGACAAAAGGGGGTGGGGGAGATGGCAGAGAAAGACAGAGATAGAGAGAGGAGAAAGCTTCAAAGAATTACAAAATTATCCAATGAACATTTTCACTAAAATACAGTCAATCAGGGTAACTTTGATCCGCAGTTTCTCTATTTCCATATGCCACACTCTTATTTGAAGAATATTGTCGCAACTAGGGGCATAAAAGTGAAGAAATGATCCTAAATTATTGTTTGACTATAAAATATTAAGGAATAATAAGGATAAAAGCAATAAAAAATAGATTTTTAGCCTCGTTCAAAGTTACCCAGCCATTTAGGGTAACTTTGCACCATATGATAAATTTTTATATAAAATAATTATTTATAAAAAAAAGTATTGTAGTCAGGACAACTTTAAACACCAAAAGATGTTTTCAGATATGTAAAGACTGCGAATTTATATTTCCCAACATCACAAGATTTGTATAATTTATGATATTACAACAAATATCAGTCATAATAAAAGTGGAAGAAGAGAACCATGAACATTTAGAAATTAAAAAAAACTGTTTATTGTTCATATAAAACATAAAAATGCAGTGGAAAACAATTTTCAATGTTTTAACTCTTTAATATATCCATAGTTACAGGAATACATACAAGTAATAGTATTTTTCAAACAAGAATAAAAAACGTCGAACGTATGAAATGTCAAATTTGGGTAGCTCCGCCCCTAATCACGCCTCTAAAGGAATTTTATGTATTTTACACATATTTGTAAAAATATTTACATGTCATATCTAATGCACACTTTCGGCATTTATATAAAATATACGTGCAAATATGGGAAATTTTTGACAGTAGCACCTATAATCAGTAAATTATAAGCATCAGTGTAACTTTGAGCTTGCTCAAAGTTACAAATGCGGTAAAATTCTAGTGCCTTCTTATTTTACATTTTATTAACTATTAATAAATAAATAATCACAAAATATTAAGACATTTACAACAATTAGAGAATAATATGTCTGATAAATGAGTATATTGTTACTTACTATGAAAATTTAATTAGATTACAACAACTTCAAAACAGCTTTCAAAATTAACTTGAAAACAGTACTTCACAAAAATAGTTAGATGATGCAATTAATTGCGCATATTGTTGCTAATTTATTTTCTAAAATAAAGAGTAGAAATCCCAGTTTAGAACCTAGCCAACAAAGCACAGTTCTGCAGTTTATTTAGTCTTTTAGAGTAAAAAATATTGAAAAATAGGAGGTGGTGCAAAGATACTCCCCGTGGTTCAAAGTTACCCTGATTGACTGTAATTCTCCTTCTTCTTTTTTGTCTCTTTTATTTTTATTTGTGGAATATCTATCATCTTATAAAACAATAATAACTATTTAAACTTACTGGTGAGAATTTGGAATCGCCCAATAAAAAATCTGCTAGATTCGGCAACACTGTGGGATTCCGCATCTGGCTGAATTTTTATTTAGGGATTCCGAATTCTCACCATTAAATTGTTATTATTGTTTTATAAGATTATAGATATTCCACAAATAAAAAAATAAGAAAATTGCTATTCAAAATTTTTCGGTGTGAATTTCAACAATAGTGATGAGTCAGTCGATTAGTGATGACGTCGCAACTCGTGTCCTCTGGCCTTGAGTATTTCGATGGCAGCATCCAACCCCGTAATCAAAGTGTTAATCGCAGAAAATATAATCAATTCTGTGAAGAAACGAGGTGAATGTGAATACGAATTGTTTGATTAAGAATTCGATTATTTTTCGGTTATTTTTCTTAATTTAAATAGAGACATCTTGAAATTGCTAAGGAATGTAAGCGCCTTGATTTAAATAAATAAATTATCGTTTTCACAATTTTGTATCATTATTTTATGAACAATATCATTATTATTAAAAAGAATTGATTTTTTTCTTCATATTAGTAGTCCCGTAAATATTATTTTTCAACAACCACACTCACAAATCCGCAAAATTTCCTATTAACATAATAAATAGATAAAATATGTTGAAAAATGTATTCAACATTTTACTCCAGACTTGTAATATTTACTGAAAACAAATAACACAATCTTTAAAGAAAAAGAATATTTTATGTTGAGATCGTGACATTTTTATTTTTCTAAATTTGGAATGCAATCATGTATTTTTCGGAAGTTAATCTAAAAGAACAAATTTGCATACCATAATTTTTTCACTTCTTACCCTGAAAAAAGTCAAACACAGTCTTTTTTTTTTATTGAGAACAAATCAATCTTTGTATTTTAAAAATTCATAAACACATTTTTTTGAATATTTGTTCGCTTTGTTTGATATCTAATCTAAAAAGACTTAAAGCAAACCAGTGAAATTATTAAAATAAAAGAACAAAATCACAAAAATTGATTTTTTAAAAAGAAAAATTGCAGTTGAAGTTAAAAAACGTATGTAGAAGTGTAAATTTGTTTGCCTATATGTAGTTGATGAAAAGATAAAAAGAATAACGAACTTTTACTGAAAAGGAAACAAAATCAAAGTTGTTTCTTCCGTGATTAAAATGTGATATGCAAGCTATATTTAAACGAATAATACAGTATTTAAATAAAAGTAATATTTCAAGTGAGACTTAAGCCATTGTTTTGCTTTATTTGAAATAAAAAAAATATTTCTTTTGAAAGTTAATCTGAAGGGACAAATTTGCATGCCATATTTTCAATTTCCCATCCGACAGAAAATCAGAAACAATATTTTTGCCGCTGATATGCCGTCTTTTGCAAATTCATAAAAACATTTCTTTGAAAATTTGTTCGCTTTGCTTGGTGTCTAATTGAAAAGACTTAAAGTAACTCAATAGAAATAAACACAAAAATTGATTTTCCAAAAAGAAAAGAAAATGATGAACAAAAACTTATCTAGAAATGTTATTTAACCCCTTAATTCTCGCTCCCGTGATACTCACGGGCTGCGTTTTATTTATTTTTATTTTTTCCAGAGTGTTTTATTCCCACCAGTTTTATAAAATAGTTTAATTGGCTTTATACTGGTATCATTTTACTTGTCATTAAATAAAGTGAAATTTATTTTTCAATAAAGGGGTGTCAATGAGCAATTTGAATTTTTAAACCGTAATTTAATTCGACCGTTAAGGGGTTAATTGACTTACGTAGAAACAGGACCTGAATACCGACCCGTCAAATATCCACCAGTTTAAAAGGAAAAACTTATTACCGGCGGGGTAAATTTCCATCAGTTTTTTTTCCTTAGTTGCTTTATTTTTGACGGAAATCAGCAGGAATAAGGCTATTATATTAGCTCAGGAAAATTCCATGAAAAATATATTTTTCAGAAATTCTGCATGATTAATGCTGCTTTAAGTAATCATGCTTTAAGTAAGTCGAACAAAAATCGACTTACTTAAGTCGTTTAAGTAAGTCGTTAAGTAAGTCGAATTTTTACATTTTAATTTACTGGTGGAAGTTTGCCCGCCTGTAATCAGCCCGTGTATGGAACTCTTAGAAATATTTTATAACTGACTGAAAGATAAAAATAATAAAAATTGTTATTTTTAAGGGGAAAATCTAAATTTAAAATGGTTCTTTCATTTATTAAAATGTCATGTGCAAGTTTTGGTGGAATCAATAACACTGTCTTTAAATAACAACCATATTTTATCATATTTTAAGTAAAACATACGATGTATTTTATATATATATATATATATATATATATATATATTATATATAAATTATATATCTAGCTATGGTCGCCATTGTATCTATATATTTCCAATAAAATTGCAGAATTTAATCAGAATTATATAATTCTTAATCGAACAAATATAAAAAAATAAACTTTAATATAGCTTAAATTGCACATTCTGTTTAACCCCTTAACAGTCGCATTATATTATGGTTTAAAAATTCAAATTGCTTATTGGCACTACTATTTTGAAAAATAAATATTCACTTTATTTAATGACAGATAAAATGATACCAGAATAAAGGCAATTACACTATTTTATAAAACTGGTGGGACACAAACAATGGGAATAAAAAACACAGCCCGTGAGTATCACGGGAGCGAGAACTTAGGGGTAAATAAAAACACATATTTAGAATTAACCTTCCGTCTACCAGACGGGTCCATTGGACCCGACATGTACATTCAAAATATTTATTCAAACCAGAAATTTCTTCAAAACAAACTAAATGTATAAATCAGACAATAATAAGTTAAATAAACAAATTAAATAGTTTTAAGTAAAAATTCTGGTGTAGAATGTTTTTATAAAACTTGAGTAAAATTTCCGGTAGTTCTAGGGTTAATTAAAAATAGGGGGACTTTATCATCATTTCATAACCCCTTGAGGGGCGGTGGGATAAAATATATCCCAAATAATTTAAACAGGATGTTCACCAGAAAATTTTAACTAAATTTTGATTTTTTAACTTCGGAGGACAATCGTGGAAAAATTGCTTTTCTTTACTTAAAAATAAAATTTTTCGATTATTTCGGTGATAATTCAATATTTAGAGACATTTTTGCTTGCCCTTCAAGGGGTTAGCACGATAGTATTACCCGAATTTAAGCCTATTTATTGTCTTTGAGTACTGAGGTCCACTTGTGTGGACCTCAATAAAATGATACTTTTAAAATCAAAAACTTCACAAATTAAACAAAAAGAAGTTATCTAGTTAATATTTATACTGTTTTTAACAATACCAAAAATTACGACTCTTTAATTTAAATTTGAATATAGATAAATATTACTTATTTTTACGAGAGATATTTTTCAAAATCTCGCTTGCAACCAACGCTTTAGCCATAAAAATAAGTCAAGTGCTGAAATCTTTTGGATTTGTTGCGAAGCTTAAACTATCATAAATGTGAATTGATAATCAAACCTTTCATATTTTGCATGGTTTCATTACAATGGGCTAAGATCCAAGGTCCATATATGTGGACTGGAGTAGCAAAGAGTTTACCTAATCATCGAATCACTGCGATTCAAGAAGTCAACTATTTCATTAAAAAATTAGCGGTATCTGGCGGGCCACAGTTTGATACTCCTGAATTATAAGATATACTATTTTATAATTGATTGAAAGCTAAAAAGAATAAAAATGGACATTTTTAAGGGGAGGGGGGACGAAAAAAAATTGTTAATTCATTTATTAAAATGTTATGTGCAAGCTATATTTGATTCAGTAATCCTGTCTTTAACCCTTTCAGGGGCCATTCGTTAAATACTGAAATGTGTGAAAGACATCAGAATTTACATGCACATTTATTTGAAAGTAAGCAATTACTTTTATTTACCTATTTAATAAAAGAAAAATTTTCATTCCAATATTTTGATGCAAATGTGGCATTTCGTTTAGGAATAGAGATTAACCCTTTCCGGCACGGGCAATTTTTGTTGTAAATTCATGAAATGATTGACTGGCACCGGAATTTCAAAACGACCTTTTTAAAAATTAAAAACATGTTACTTTAACTATTCACAGTAAAAGCAAAATTTTACTAAAGTATTCTTGGTGCCGTTCGTAAGTTTGGAATTAAAATTAGGTATCCCGACCCGGGCACACTGTGCCGGAAAGGGTTAAGCGGTCAAAAAATGAACCACCGCCCTTGAAGAGGTTTTAAGCCTTTCAGGGGCAAAGTACTTCTGTTAGGATAATGTTAATATGTTTGAATGGCACCTGTAATTATGAAGAAATTTATATGAAACTAGGTAAAAGCTTTTCTTCGCGTACGTTATATTAAGCAAAATTTAATTCCTAAATACCGGTGTCAGTGTGGCATTTGGGAATTAAACTTAAGTAGTATATATAATATACCTGTGCCCTCCAAGGAGTTAAAACGTTCACGCCGGCGCGGTGGGTCACACTCGATTGTCTCAGAGCTTCCAATTCTCCGGCTTTTTGAATACCAGTATTTTAATACCGAATATGTTGTTTTATTTAATTATAACAATTGGGCGATTTAAGGGAGCAACATTTTTCTCTAAAATAACAGTGGTGTGCAAAAAGCCGGAGACTTGACAACCCTGAGACAGTCGACGCGCCGGCATGAACATGTTAATAACAATCATATTTTAATTAAAATATATTAGGCATGTATATATTTTGTAAATTTGAAATAAAATGCATGTTTCGAAAGTTAATCTCAAGGAACAAATTTGCATAAATTTCTACTTCGTATTTGAAAAAAATGTCAGAGGTAGTCTTTTTTTATTGAAAAATCATTGTCTTACACAAATTCATAAACACATTTCTCTGAATATTTATTCGCTCTGCTTGATATCTAAATTTAAAAAGTCTTAAATCAATTATGCGGAAATAAAGAGAATAAAAAATTAAATGGCAAAAACTGATTTTCTAAAAAGAAAAATTGAAGATGGAGTTAAAAACTGATCTAGAAATGTAATTGTGTTAGCTTATGTATAGTTGATGAGAAGATAGAAAATAAAACCTAGATATTTTAAACAAACAAAAATTAAAACAAAAATAGTTACTTCATTGAATAAATGTCTCATGCAATCGATATTTGAGAGCCATAGCTATAATATTTAAATTAAGGACTTACGCTAACGCATTTACTCATTTATTTGCTGTTTTTTTTTGTTTTTTTATTTTTTTTCAAACAATTACAAAACTGAAATGAGTATTTTTTATATATGGTTTCAAATTCATTGCCTTTTTCTCCAATAATGCTGTTTTTTTATGTTACACATCCTTTATAAGATACGCAGCAAACCATTTTTGTAGCATTCCAGTGTAGTAAAATTTGAATTTACAAGAAGCCTGGTGCCACAATTTCTGATTAGAAAATTTCTACTTAATAGCAGAATCGCAGTAGTCCCAAAGGTTTCTCGAAAGTACTTCTTTGTGATTATATAAGGGATATATCCTGTTAAAAAGTTGTGCTAGAAACGTACACACCCTGTTC